>CM035422.1:71265595-71295595 GCA_020310875.1 Ceratopteris richardii
TGTATTTTAGATAGAGGTGAATATGCAGACTCTTTGACATGTCCAAAATGTCAATCTCCTCGATATAGGACGAAGAAGGTAAAACCCAAAAAAGTTTTTGAGACATTTTCCACTGGCTCCACGAATTAGACATATGTTCCAAAGCCCCAAATAATCAAAGCTTTTGACATGGGGACATGATCATACAACTAGTGATGGAATAATCAAAATTCCAACAGATAGTGCAGCTTTTGAGCATATTGATTCTACATGGCCTGATTTTGCACAAAAACCATAGAAGCTAAAGTTAGGAGATGCATTAGATAGGGTTAATCCATTATCCATGAAATCTGGTAAATGATCAACATGGCCAGTGATAGTCATAAACTAGAATCTTCCACCATATCTTAGCATTGCAAAGGAACATTTAATGATTTCACTGTTAATCCCAAGAAAAAGACAAGTTAAAGATATGAATAATCATTGAAGATCTCCAAGAGTTATGGAGAGGCATTAATGTTGATGTATCGAAAAGCATCAATGAAAGATATATTATGGTTCGTGGTATTGTGGCTTGGACTATTCACGATTTTCTATGATATGGTGTTTGTTAAGGTATTGATGTATTTTTTTATTTAATATGCATACAAATATATGTGAGTTAATCTAATTATATTTTTATCATTTTCATTATGCAAGAATATCTACTAAGGGTTATAAAGCTTGTCCATATTGTGGTGATTGGTTGAGATCAATTTATAGTAAGATCTAAAGAAAAATATTTATCTTCAACATCAATGGTTCTTGCCTGATGATCATCCATGAAGATGTAAAACAAAAGCAATACATTTTAATGGAAAGCTTGAAATAGGTTAGTGTCCAAAACCAATGACGCCTATGGATTGGTATTGAAAATGGACAGATGGGCCTCTGATAGATCCAGAATCAGAAATCTTCAGTGATGATGAAGATAATGAGAATGTGAAGAGAGGTAAAGGAAAATAGGCACTCACAGAGAATATATCGATATGGTATTCTTTGGAGTATTGGAAAGGGTTAAAGGTCTGTCATCTTCTTGATCCTATGCATATATTCAAGAATATTGGCTATTCATTATGGCAGCATCTTCTTTGATTAAAAGACACCATAGCATCAAGGAATGATTTGAAGGACTAAAACTCAAAACCAAAGTTATGGCCAGTATTTGATAGACATCTATAAGAAACGACTTATGCACCTACTCCTTGGGTACTTATGACAAAAGAGATGTAGACTATCAACAATCGGATTGAGTTGATTCGGATTCCTATAGGATATGGAGCATCTTTTCAGAACATCTTTACTATGGATGATAAGAGTTTATCTGGGTTAAAGACCCATGATTGGCATAACTTTTTGAAGCACATTTTACCTTTGGTTATCGGTGGATGTACAACAAAAGGAGTACGAGATGTGATCTATCATCTTGGATCACTTATAAGGTAATTATAATACTTTTATATTTAATATATATGAATATTTGATATCTTTTGTTTTTTAATTAATTTCTTTATAATTTTTTCAATGATGTGTATAGGTGGATTACATCAAAAGAGATTGAAAAAAACTCAATCCCACAAAAGAAATGTGAATGCAAGGAGCTACTATGTTTGATGGAGAAATAACTTCCTACTTCATTTTTTGATATTCTGGTTCATTTATTAGTCCATCTTGTGGATGAAATAGAGATTACACTTGTTGTCAACACTCAATGGATGTTTTAGGTCAAGCGATTTATGGGAATATTAAAAGGTTATGTGTAGCAAAGAGCAAAACCAAAAGAATCCATGGCAAAGGGTTGGATGCTTGAGGAGTGCATGTACTATGTTAGTGAGTACCTTGAAAGAGTTCATGAAGAAGCTCCACATGCACGGACCAATGAGTCTTCTTCAAAAATAACAAACGAGGTATTATCAGGTAAGAGAGTTCTATTTTTATTTACATTTCAAGAAAAAATGATGTTTCTACTTTTGTAGCATATAATAGTGAATGCATGCAAGCATTTGTTAGCAAGTACGAATAGGGACTTCAAAATCTCCCAAGTAAAAGATGGAGCAACAAAAGATATAGATGTAATCTTGATAATAATGAAATTACAAATATATCTTCTTTCACGGATTGGCTATATACTCATTTGCAATGAGCCGATGCAAATAATGAAGAAGTCTCAAATGAGCAAAGAGATTTAATGATAGGTTGTGAACAAAAGGTAATTTTATTTTAATAATATTTTTTGTTTTACATATATGTATATTAGTTTCTCTTTACTAATCTAATTTCTTTTGCAGGCTCGAATGTTCACTAACATGTGGGCATTTGGACAACATATTAGAATCAAAGCTATTGATTCTTTACATAAAACAGAGGATTCTAGCACTATTGCTTCTTTTAAGCAACTATCACGTGCTAGCTCAAAAGACACAAACCTTATAGATGGAAAACTTGGTTACGTGGGAACTGTTGTTGGTATCTATGAAATATCATTTCGTACATTCAAAGAGGTAAAAAAAAGTTTATATTTTTTATGATAGAGTTTATTATATTCTTAAGCACCTAATAATGGTTTTTTGTTTTTATATATTTTGATAGGTCATTTTGAAGGTTGACTAGTTTCGAGCCGAGTATAAAGTAGTACTTCCACATTGAGAAAGGAATTATATGGGTTTAGGGCGATTGATTCTTCCAAGGTAATGCGATCTACTAGAGAACCATACATTCTTCGTAGGCATATTGAGCAATCATTTTTTTTTTTAACCCTAATGCTCATCCTTGGTGGAAAGTCATTCATGTTCAACCTAGAGGTAGGTCATTGTTTGAACAGTTTATTGTTACAGAGATCAAAGAAAGTCCTCTTGATGATTCACCATCAAATACTGATACACCGACATCTAAAAGAGAAAACGATACTAATCTTCTTGGTGAAGCGGATAATACTCTACATGCAGATTCTACTGATGATGAAGAGGAATTACCAAAAATCGATATTAGTCCATCAATAGATGATGTCATTCATTGAGAACACAGATTTAACAATAGAAGAAATAAAGGAAATCAATAAGGATAATAAAAATGAGACTATATTGATGTCTTGCCAAAATGATGGCAATAATGAAAACATATGAGTAGATTAGATAGTAAATCCTACTCTAGTTATCGGTCGATAACTTGAATCATTTGAATGGATATCAGATAGTAGATTCTCCTTTATCCAACTAGAATATCAGTGAATCCTACTAGAGAGATGAAATCATGTTCAGGGGTATGCCTAAAATTTTATATATAGCTTTATTTTCAAGGAAAAAGTTTTGTCATGTATGTATGCATATGTGTGTGTATTCATGTGTATTATATGTATACATGTGTTAGTATGCACATATGTGTGTTTCATGTACATGTATGTGCGTGCATGTGTGTGATATATGTATACATGTGTTAGTATGCACACGTGTATGTATGCATATGCATTTGTGTAATATATGCAAGTGTGTTTATAATTGTGTATGCATGTATAAGTATACATGTGTGCATGTAGGCATATATATGTGATGTGTATATATGTATATGTGTAAATGTATACATGTAAATATGTATGTATGTATATGTATACATGTGTGCATGTAGGCATGTATGTTTGATGCATATGTATCTACTCCATCATTTTATATTTATGTATGTGTATCTACATGATGTGTATGTATCTTTATATATATTATGGTCCTCACTGACTCGAGTAGCTATATATAGAGGCATAAGGTTGGGAGGAGAGACATCTCTCTAGTAGGTAGTGGAAGGAATAGATGCAATGTGTACATATACCTCAACCATATGGCAAAAAAGCTGAATTAGGGTTTGTAAAACCCTTATATATATATATATATATATATATATATATATATATATATATATATATATATATATATATATATATATATATATATATATATATATATATATATATATATATATATATATATATATATATATATATATATATATATATATATATATATATATATATATATGTATATATATATATTTAAAATGCAAGAGACTAATCGTTTTTATTTGTTTCAATGCAGCAAAAGGATTATGGTCGATATCCTACAAAACATGTTTGAGCGAGTATCTGCGAGATCATCCGGATGCTTTTATGAGTATTATTAAATTTCATATAATTATTTTATTTTTATGGATGTTTTGTATGTTTTACTTATTTATGTTTGTTATACATAATACAAGAGTATTATGGAGAGGTAGATATGGATAAGGTGGAGAGACAGACATAGGAGGGACCATATATATATATATATATATATATATATATATATATATATATCTATATATATATATATATATATATATATATATATATATATATATATATATATATATATATATATATATATATATATATATTGTTCGTTCCAGTTATGTTTTGAATTGTGTCTATGGTATTAAGTAATGAAAAGTCTTGTTCTAATGATTTTTATTATTGTTTATATTTATCATGTGCTTTATTACTTTAATTATATAATTCATTCATATTTATGTGTGCTTGTGTGTGTAGAAAATGTATGTATGCACATGTAGGTATATATCTATATTTGTCTTAAGTGTGTCTATATGCATGTATATTTATGTAATTATGTATATATATGTGCATGTATGTATGTGCATACGTATGTGTGTATATGCATGTATGTGCATGTGCATGTGCAAGTGTATGTGTGTATGTATGTGTATGTGCATGTGCATGTGCATGTGCATGTGTATGTGTGTATATGAATGTATGTGCATGTATATATGTAAGTGTATGTGTATATGTGTGCATGTGCATGTATATGTGTGTATATGTATGCATGTGCATGTGTATGTGTGTGTATGTGTGTGCATGTGCATATGTGTGTGTACGTATGTGAATGTATTTGTGTGTATGTGTGTGTATATGTATGTATGTACTGTTGCAGAGCAAAGAGGCACGAAAGGGGAGCCCAAAATTTTCAAATTAATGGGCATATTTTTTTCTTCTTCAAAGTCTTAGGAAATTCCCTCAAGCCATGTAAATGCACTAGAGAAGTCCTCTAGATGCATAATCCCAACTCATTGTAATATATTCCTTGTAAATTAGTAGGAAATTCACCTTTTAGTTAATAAAGTGCCGGTCTCTTGTGTGAAAGGACCATTTTTAGGGCACATGTATATAAGTCAATTTGTGACTCTTTGTAGAGACTTTTTGCCATTGTGAAGAAGAAGAGCTTGAGAATTTGGAATTTGTTTCTTTCTTGCAGATTTCTACCTTCTCTTTGATCTTCTATGTGTGTATAATGCTTGGAATGTGTGTGTAGGACTGTTGTCTACCCCTCCCCACTGTTTTTGAGCTACTGTAGTGTGTGTGTGAGCCGTTGCGAGTTGTGGAGTGAGTGTGATGGAAAAAGGCTGAGAATAGATATCTAGTGCAATGTAAAGAAGACATTGATCAACTCACTGTTGTGACAGAAGAAATCCAAAAGAATAAGGAAACGATTTCTAAGGCCAATGAAGAAATCAGGCAGAAGGATGAAATGATAAAATGCTACAAGAGCGGCTACAGCAGTAGGCAACAGAGGGGACACCAGTAGTTCCAAAATCCACAGCGGCTACTGAGGAGATTGAGGTACATCCTCTCTCTCCCCCCTTACATCATTTGCCGATAAGGGAGGACACGGATATCCAAACTGAACGTAATCATTGGGATATTGCAGAACTGAGCCAAAATGAGAGGGCACTACTGGTGTCCCAGCTCATTGCAAAATTTGAAGATCAAGTAATACAGATCATGAAGGAAGCTCAGATTGAGAGCAAAAACTTGGAACAAATTTTGAAGCCATTTTATGTACCATATGGACTCCTTAAAGAACAAACAAGGCAATATATAAAGACCACGACAAATAAGGAGCCTGACAACAACCTCCAGTTCAGCAATAATACTTTCAACTATACTCAAGAAGAATTCGAAAGGGCTGATCTAATATGGAGGTGCAAACTTTTGGAAAAGAATCCTACACTGCGGGTACAATGGGAAGCATCGCCATATGCACTTCAAGTAAACCCATCTTTTTGTCCAGTACCCCGCACACGCTCATGGTCGCAATTTTGGGAGGGACAGCGCCAGGGTAGCATAAATAATAAATGGCTCAATTACCCACTATTACCAAGTCCACCGCATAATTACCTTCCAACTGAAGAATACATGGTGAAAACCATGGAATTTTGGATTGCTAGATATGCAACTGTTCCGGATTTAGTAGTCAAAATGACGAATAAGATTTTCAGCATGCTAGTTACAGCTATTAAAGTCTTCCAGCATGCGAAATATACATTTTTTAACTTCATCGGCATTACACAGGGATCCAAAGCATTGGTTTTTTATCTTTCAACTATCCCTAGCAGATTAACAATTATGGCATACTACTCACGACTTATGTTCTTGCCGAGCACGTATATGCAAACTTTTGAAGAAGCATTTTTTACTGGCTTCTTTGAAAATGATTCAAAAATCTTTGTAAAGATGACTTCAAATCTTAATGCAAGACTGGTGGCGTATGAAACAAGTTTCTTTGCGGATCACCGACAAGCACCAGAGGATGGAGTGAAGTCAAGCCAGTGGAAAGAGTTTATGATATGTCGTGCCAACTTGCTTAATCAACGAGAGCAAACCACAATACAAACGTACTCACGTCACCATAAAAAGCCTGTCGAGGACGACAGAGTTCAGGAGGAGGGACGTGTGGAAGGGGAATCAAGCAAGAAGAGAAGAAGAAAATCAAAGATCAAAATTGCTTAGTAAAGAATAAAGATTATAAAGCAAAAGAACCACCCTCTGCCCAAAGCTCCACAGGGGCACGCATCAGGCAACAACACCAACCATCCAGGTCCTGTGGAATGGAATTAAAGAATATCACTCAACCAGGACATTTCATGGGAAGGACGGACCAGGGCCAGGAAGCATCCATGAAGAAGTGCAAGACAGTACTTGGCAAGTAATAATCCTCCCGCTGATAGCGTGCGATGCCAGAAAGAATACAGGCTCAAAGCAATACAATAGGGTCAGATATGTGAAGACAAAGACAAATCAGAAGACCAAAAGTTAGAAAGAGGTAGAGGCTGAAAAGTTGAAGAGAGTGACTAAGAATACCACATTCTTAGTCACAGATGGCGTGTGTGGCAGCCTGACTGAATACAGCAACCTATATTTGTGATGTACGGAATACCAAGGGGCAAACAGAAGCAAAGGACATACCTCGGATAAAATAACGAATTCTCTGACAGTCCTTGCCGCTTCTTCGACCATTGGGTGCGTGTATTCAGAAAGCTTAGATGAGCAGCAAACGAGAAGCAAAAGCCTGTCAAGGGACGACAGAGACAAAGAGGGGGAAGGTGTTGCAGAGCAAAGAGGCACGAAAGGGGAGCCCAAAATTTTCAAATTAATGGGAATATTTTTTTCTTCTTCAAAGTCTTAGGAAATTCCCTCAAGCCATGTAAATGCACTAGAGGAGTCCTCTAGATGCATAATCCCAACTCATTGTAATATATTCCTTGTAAATTAGTAGGAAATTCACCTTTTAGTTAATAAACTGCCGGTCTCTTGTGTGAAAGGACCATTTTTAGGGCACATGTATATAAGTCAATTTGTGACTCTTTATAGAGACTTTTTGCCATTTTGAAGAAGAAGAGCTTGAGAATTTCGAATTTTCTTCTTTCCTGCAGATTTCTACCTTCTTTTTTATGTTCTATGTGTGTGTAATGTTTGAATGTGTGTATAGGACTGTTGTCTACCCCTGCCCATTGTTTTTGAGCTACTGTAGTGTGTGTGTGAGCCATTGCGAGTTGTGGAGTGAGTGTGTGTGCTTCCCGCCATTCACTATTTTGGTCATAACTTGAAGCATGGTTGTCAGAATTGAATGAAACGTCCAGTAGATGCATCTCGTCGAGAGCTTCGAAACGAACCCGCTATTGGCCATATTTGGGGTTCGAAGCTGGGAGAAATCCTCAATTTAGTGAAAACTGTTGTAAGTGGTATCGCGAGAAACACTTCCAGTGATTAAGTGAGTTGGAGAGGTAGGTTAGCCTTTTCTCATGCATGTGAGCTGAACCACTTCATATTCCATTATGTGAGCACAAGTCCTCATACACTTGGTTAGGTCGGTTCTTCAGATTGACAAATAAGCGTGTGTCAATTCCCCACTATACATACTTGTGTGGCAAAGAAGATTTAGTCTCTTTGGCACAAGTCCTTAAGTCTTCTTGACTTAGGTACAAACGTTTTTGCAGATTTGTGATGTACAGAATACCAAGGGGCAAACATAAGCAAAGGACATACCTCAGATAAAATAACAAATTCTCTGACAGTCCTTGCCGCTTCTTTGACCACTGGGTGCGTGTATTCAGTCGGGCTGCCACGCACGCCATCTGTGACTAAGAATGTTGTATTCTTAGTCACTCTCTTCAACTTTTCAGCCTCTACCTCTTTCTAACTTTTGGTCTTTTGATTTGTCTTTGTCTTCACATATCTGACCCTGTTGTATTGCTTTGAGCCTATATTCTTTCTGCCACCGCATGCTATTAGTGGGAGGATTATTACCTGCCAAGTATTGTCTTGCACTTCTTCATGGATACTTCTTGGCCCTGGTCCGTCCTTCCCATGAAATGTAATGGTTGTTGATATTCTTTAATTCCATTCCACAGGACCTGGATGGTTGGTGTTGTTGCTTGATGCGTGCCCCTGCGGGGCTTTGGGCAGAGGATGGTTCTTTTGCTTTATAATCTTTATTCTTTACTGAGCAGTTTTGGTCTTTGATTTTCTTCTTCTTCTCTTCTTGCTTGATTCCCCTTCCACAGTACATATGTAGATGTGTATATGCATGTATGTGCATGTGCATGTGTAAGTGTATATGCGTATGTATGTGTATGTGTATATGTATGTGCATGTGTATGTGTATGTATATGTATGTATGTGCATGTATATGTGTAAGTGTATGTGTATATGTGAGTATGTGCATGTATATGTGTATTGTATGTATGTGCATGTGTATGTGTGTGTATGTGTGTGTGTGTGTATGTATGTGCATATATACGTGTATATATGTGTATATATGTGTATATATGTGTATATATATGTATATATGCGTATGTGTGTGTATATGTACATATGTGCATATGTATGTTTATGTGTATAAACATATATGTATATGCATGTGTATATGTATGAAACATGCATGTGCATGTGGATGCATTTCCATTTGCATCCATGTGTATGTGCATGCATGTGAATGTGCATATACATGTATTTAAGTATGTGTTAATGTGTGTATGTGTATGTGTAATATGCAATAATGCATGAATGCAAGTCCTTTTATGTGCTTGTAGAAATGTTTGTGCATATGCGTGCGTATGTGTGTGTGTATATGTGTATGTGTGTGTATGTGCATATGTATGTGTGTGTATATGTGTGTGTGTATGTGCATGTGTATATGTGTATATGTGTGAACGTGCATCTTCATGTATAAGTGTATATGTGCATATCAATAAGTGTGAGTATGCTAGTTAATGAAAATAAAACAATTCAAATGATATACAAAGAATGGAAATTGTACTTAAAATAGTTAGCCATATTTTTTGCTTGGTTAACTTCTTGAATAACCTTCAATAAAGAGAGAGAGAGAGAGAGAAAGAGAGAGAGAGAGATAATTCAAAGAGAAAGAGGTAGAAAGGAGAGAAACAGTGAGAGAGAGAGAGAGAATAAGATAGAGATTAGACAAAAGAACAATTCACCAAGCAATTGTTTCAGCTCATAAGTGCAATGCAATCGTGAACATTGGAGAGCTTTTCGATCACATGCATGTAGATGCCAGTCAAAGAGCCTCCAATGTTTTTATTTTTGTTGGTCAAAAAACCATCATGTAACCGATGCTAAATCGTTGTATATATGTCTCTAGATTGTCTTACATAAGCGATGGTTTCTATTGTCGTTTATGCAATGCAATTTATCATCGCTTATGCGACACTGTGTTTTATCATTGCTTTAGTGATTCTTAGTGTTACCATCACAATTACGTTGATAGGATTGTTGAAGTTTTCATGCCCCCATCTTCGTCAAGAAGTCCCCAAAAATTGGATGAGAATTAACTAGGAAAGTAGAGGATTAATGGTTAGATCAATACCTCCCTAATAGTTATTTCCTGTTTTTCTTTGAAAATGCTCATAATGCAATGCATGTTATTGCTGAAGGTCACTGGATCATTACAAATACCCCCATTTCTTTTTTCAAATGGTTTCCTAGTATTAATCCTAGACATCCCAAGCCCACTAAAGTTCCTGTTTGAATTGAATTTCCTGATTTCCATGTTGAATTTTACCCGTGGATAGAGCAAATGGGAAGTCTGTTAAGTAAAGTTTAAGGTCAAAGAGGAAATGGTTTTAACCCTAAATGGGACCCCCTCAAATGTTGATTGAAGTAGATTAATCCAAGAATATCAAGTCTATTTTAGTCCTTAAAAACTCTGAAGGTTGCAAACTTCATGAGAAAAAAGTTTTCTACAAAAACCTTCCTAATACTTGTTTTCACTGTTGTAAGCAAGGTCACCTAATAAAGGTCTATCCTTTATTGGAGAACAATAGTAAGATATAGGAGAAGAGTATAGACAGTGGTAAACTTCAAGGAAGAGACAACCATAAGTCTGAGCAGAACAAATCTGAGGTTATCAACAAAAAGTTTTGTAACAAAGATAGGAAAAGAATCCCTAATTGGGGCCACAAACCTAAGGTTCTTGTGAAAGAAATTTCTAATCATTTCCAAGTTCTTGAAGATACTATTAACATTGATTTTGTAGATTCCTCAAGAAGACCAACAGGACATCTTGCTAATCATGGGAATTCCCCTAATGCTCAACCTAATATAGGTTTCCAGAATCACAATGAGAGCAATGGATGGACGTATGTGGGTAAGAAGAATCCCCAAAAGGGTCAATCAAATTCAGGTAACTTTTCTGACAATACTTCTTCAAAAGATGAGGAATCTAGTAATAACCACTGTTGAAGAAGTTTTCTCCAAAAAAACTCAATAAATGTGACGAAAAACATATGGCCAAAATACAAATTGAACTCAACAGATCATCTGATGTGATTATGTCTAGTGCCAATGAAGTAAGTATGCAAACAAAAAAAAAGGAAAGACCAAAAGAAAAGAAGCAGGTAGAACCTCTAGTACGGCTATTAAGCCCCCCTAAGAATCATAAAAAGTAATTTTTAGTGGTTCTATCTCTTGCTTCTCGTCTGCTTTCGTGTTCCTTTTTTGGTTTTTCTTCCCTTATGGATACTGTCAAATTCATTTCTCTCAACACTAAAGGACTAATTGATCCTATTCAATGGAAAGTGATTAACAACTAACTAAAGGATGGTACTTTTGTTCCTGAGTTTATTTGCTTGCAGGACCTCAAAGTTGGGGACTAGAAACAATAAAAGGATGATGATAATAAAAGAGATTGAGAATGTTAACCTGTTCTAATCTTAGTAACACTTCTATTAGTCAGAAGGTCCTTGAGATTTGCGATAGATTAAGATATGAAGATTACCTCTTAGCTAGTGGTGCCCTTGTCACATCTAGAGAATTTTGGGTTGCGAAAGTTGACAAACCTAATAAACATATGTTTGATCTCATGCAGAAAAAGAAAGCAAGAGATTTTGTTCCTATGCTTGGTGGTCATGCTACATCTATTAAGAAGAACTTGCAGGAGGCTTGAATCTTCTTTACAAATGTTTTCTCTATGCCTCCCAAGAGAGGGGAGCACATCTAGAGTGCCAGAGCTACTATTACTCTTAAAAGGAAGAAAATGATTCCTCAAAGCCTAGCTTCCCTCTTAGATCTCCCCCTCTCAGCCATTGAGGCTAGAGAAACCATTTGTAGATCAAAATCTTGTAAGTCTCCTAGGTATGATGGTATTCCCAATGAATTCTTTCAAGAGCTTAAGGAAACGGTGGTGCCCCTTATTCGCTTGATCTTGCAAGAAGCCATTAGAAGAGGTACTCTTTCTACCTTTATTAATACTCGAGTTATTAAACTTGTGCACAAAAATGACATAAAGATGACCTAAACAATTGGAGACCAATCTCTTGTCTGACTTCTTTGTACAAAATCTATGGTGCCACTCTTGCTAGAAGATTGAATCCCTTAATGGATAGTATCATTCTCCCTTAGCAAAAAGGATTTATAGAAGGTAGGTTTATTCTAGATGCCATCATTTCCATATGGGAAGGCCTTGACTATACTAAAGAGCTCAACTTAGATACTTAGTTCTTCAAAGTTGACTTTGACAAAGCTTATGATAGAATAGAGTGGGAATTCATTCTACAATCTCTTCATGACATTGGAGCTGGTAAAAGGTTCATCAAGTTTACTAGTTTTCTCTTTGATAATGCTCACTCTAGGATTGCTATGAATGGTCATTTATCAGCTCCTTTTAAACTTTGTAGGTCTATAAGATAGGGTTGTCCCCTTGCCCCCACCTTTTTGCCATTACAAGTGATGCCCTTGGTTGGTTAGTGAAGGATTGTATTGATCAAGGCTCTATTCAAGGTATTCAGATCCCTAATGCCCCCTCCCATCTCTATCTTCAAATGTTTGTTGATGATACTAACATGATTGTTAGAGCTCATAATTTCTCTACTCATAACTTTCTTAAATGTTTAAATTTGTTCTGCATAGCTAGTGGCTCTATTGTCAATCACAAAAAAACTAATAAACTCATTCCTGACTATCTCAAGCTGGTAGGTTGTGACATCATTAAGGAAGGTATTGTCTTCAGAATTTTAGGCATCCCTATGGGCTTTGATATATCAAATGAACAAAGATGGAAATGGATGTTAGACAAGTCTCCAACAAAATCTTTCTCAAAGAGCTTTTGTACTTCAACATTACATTTTATCTACTTTGACATATTTTCTTGCTTCTTGGTAGCCTAACAATAAGCAATTATCTCAAGCAATCTCTCTTGCAAGGAGATTCCTATGGGGTGGTATCAAGGTGCCAAAAGTTGTGTGGAATATTTGTTGTATGAAGAAATCTGAAGGAGGTTTGGGCCTAATTTGTCCTTCTAGAATAGCCACTCAGATGGCTGCTAAGTGGATCCTTAGATCTTCCTTCTCTGAAGACTATTAGTCATGTCTGATTAAGAGAAACATTAAAAAGTTCTATTTAAAAAACAATAAAAATTGATCTAATTTTTAGTTATGGGATATAGTGACCTCTCTTATTGTGTCTGTCCCCAAATGAAGCAGGCTAGTTTGCAACTTCTGGAATGCCTGGATGAAAGTCAAGGAATGCTACTCTCTACCTATTGGTTATGCTAATAATCTTTTCCTTTTGATGCAGGACTCCATGTGGATTGGTTGGTTTGCTCATTCTAAAATTCCTTCTCCATTAGAATGAATAAATGCACGAGTTATGGATTTACTAATGTTGGAGTTAGATGTCTGCACAAGCATGCAAACAATACAAGGAAGAAGAAAAAGTTTGGAGCACAACACACAATACTGAATGTATTACCACACGAATGTACAAAGATAAGTAACCCATTAGGGCTATAGGCATATATACGAGCCGGGGGAAAAAACCTCCTAAAGAGGAAAAAAGTGCCCCAGCTGTCCTAGTGTGTTCACACACATCACTACCTAAATATATCAACAAATCCCCCCTGGGAGTGATGTGTTGAACAAGGAGCTCGCATTCATGTATAAGGAAGTGCCAAGCTATGTGGAATCAATCCAGAAAAGGAAGTAAGCCCAAAGCTTTGTGGAAAGCTTCAAACTTCTCCCTAAGTAGAGCCTTCGTGAAAGGTCTACAATGTTCTCTTGCGTGGGCACATATGACAAGCTTATCTCTCCAGTAGAGAACCTCTCCCTAATATAATGATAATGCACCTCAATGTGCTTACTGTGAGCATGGAACACACGGTTCCTCATAACTGCCAATGTGCACTGACTGTCAGTGAAGATGGTGGTGGCAGAAGATTGACCAACACCCAAATCAACCATAAGACGTCTGAGCCACACACACTTAACAATCGCTATGAAAGTTGCCCTATACTCAGCCTCACAACTGGAAGTATCCACAATAGGCTTCTTCTTTCTCAGCCAAGATATGCATGAGCTACCAAGCATGAAGCAAAAACCACTAGTAGACACATGAGTGTCATAGCAACCAGCCCAATCAGAGTCAGAAAAAGCATACAAATCTGGCGGTAGTGATCCCCCCTTGGGATAAATCAATCCAAGTAGTCGTGTACCACTCAAGTAGTGAAAGATGCGCTTAACCACCTACCAATGCTTGAGACCTAGGCAATGCATAAATCTGCTCATCTATGAGATAGCAAATTGAATATCTGGCTGAGTAATGCATAACTAAATCAAGCATCCAATAGATTGCTGATAGAGAAAAGCATTTATGCATCTCGAGCATCATGAAAACTCAATCATAAACCTGTCTCCATAGGAGTGGCAATAGGTTTACAATCTTCAAAGCCAAATCATTGCAATAATGTGTCAATATATTTCGTTTGATACAAAGTCATTCCACCATCAATGTGCATAGAATGAATTCTCAAATAATGATGCAAATGCCCCAAATCAAACATCTCAAATCAGGCATGTAAATCAGCCTTGAAATTAGCAATATGCTTCTCATGAGGAACAGTGAGTAGTATGTCATCAACATACACCATAATGATCAAAAGCACATCATTAACACGCTTAACATATAAGGTGCTTTCAGTTGGATTATTCTCAAAACCATGTGCAATCAAATAGGCATGTATCTTTTCATACCAAGCATGTGGTGCTTGCTTTAAACCATATAATGCCTTCTTTAACCTACACACTTGGTTTTCATGCCCTTTTTGCACAAAGCCACATAGATGAAAAACATATACTTCTTCATGCAAGTCACCATTCAAAAATGTGATTTTAATGTCCAACTGATGTACATTCCAACCATGATGAGTTGCAAGTGCACAGGTGCTATGAACACTAGTCATTCGACAAGTAGGAGCAAAGGTTTCATCAAAATCAATGCCTCTTTCCTATGCATAAACCTTTGCAACAAGCCTAGCCTTATACATCTCAATTGTTCCATCAGGTTTACACTTCAACTTGTTTACCCACTTAGTGCCAATGGCCTTCTTGCCAGGAGGCAAGTCACATAAAGACCATGTACCATTTTTCATTATAGCATCATATTCAGACTGCATTACAACCATCCAATGTTCAGAATTTTGTGCTTCATCAAACGAAACAGGCTCAGTCTCATCACAGAGACTAGAGGTAGCCATACCATAGCAATCTAATGCAAAAGAGGCATTATCAGAGTCTAAACAAGTACAGTATGATAGAGGTGCATCAAATTTGCTATCATGCAAAGTGTGCACTAGACATTTTTGCATAGTTTTTGCCTCCTCAATATCAAATCTCTCATCAACAAGTGCATCATGCAAATATGCATCAGAAATGGAATGATCTGCATCATCACTTGAAACCTACAATGGCTGAGAAGTTGCCTCATTAGGACTAGCACTAGACTATCCATCTATAAAAAGAGGAAGCAAAGTATCATACATGTCTTTGGAGCTAACGATGTCTCCTTTGCACATGAAAGTAAAGGCTGAATCGCATCTTCCACAAAAACAACATCACGGCTAACCAAAATGTGTTTAGTCTGTGGATGATACGACGATAGCCTTTGCTTTGAGAATTGTACCCAACAAAAATACATTTTACAGCTTTATCATCCAATTTCATGTGATGTTGTTCAGGCACTAATGCATATGCCAGATAACCAAAAAACACACAAATGAGCAACAGATGGCTTGTGACCATGAAAAGCCTCATATGGAGTGATAAACTGCAGTGCTTTAGTGGGACACTTGTTAAGTACATATGTTGCACACATGACAGCCTCAAGCCAGAAACTATGTGTTAAAGCTTGACTCTTGACCATACACCTCATCATTTCCATGAGTGACTTGTTCTCTTGTTCAACAACTCCATTCTGTTGAGGTGTATACGGCACTGTACATTGATTTTTTATCCCATGTTCAATCAGAAATGCATTAAAGTCAGAAGATATATATTCCACCCCTCGATCAGAATGAAGGGTGCCCATTTTACATGCTGACAGATTTTCAGCCAAAACCAAAAACTGTTTGAAGCGCATAAACACTTCGGACTTTGCTTTGAGTGCATATACCCATGCATGCCTAGAAAAATCATCAATGAAAGTCACAAAGTAAAGATAGTTTGCAGATTTTTGCTTACTAGTAGATGAGCTCCATTTACCCTTGCCCTTCTAACTAGCCAAGAAAGCTTGATCTGCAACATGCATAATGGACCTATTCTGCCTAGATGGATCTTCTTGCATCAAAACAGAAACTATCTCTTCAAATGATAGGGCATTTGGATTGCCTTTCATCATCAAACGAAGAGTAGAAGCAAAATTCTTATATGAGTTAGGAAGACCATTCAGAATGGTATGCAAAAGTGAGCTATCTCGTATAACTTCATCAGCAAAAATCAACTATTCCTTCAAATCCTTGATCTTTGTCAAAAAATTGTCCATAGAATCACCTTCATTCATATGTTCACTCACCAACTGTTTTCGGAGGTAAGCAACACAAGCCTCACTCCTATCTTGGTACAATGTGGTAAACATATCCCAAGCATCCTTAGCTATTTTGCAAGAGCAAATGTGAGGAATAATGGCACGTTTGACAGACAAGGCTATCAATGCATGTGCCTGAGCATCTCTGCCATCTTAACGAATTTGCTCTATAGTAGGTGTAGGACAAACTGCATCACAAACAAGAATCTAAAGAATATTAGTATCTTCAATGCCATCTGCATCAGCTTCAATACCAGTATTTGAAAGTGTAATAGGACGTTTTTCAACACCTTACACAATGTTCCATAGTCCTTTCGCAACCAATACATGTCACATCATATAAGCCCACAATGGGTAATTGGTATCGTCCAACTTATCCTCAACAGCCAACATACAAAATACATCACTGCTTTTAGCCATGGCCATTGACTAAAATAACCTGATGCAGAAAAATAATTGTATCTAAAAAATTTGAACATAACTATCTCGACGATTTGTGCTAGACCTGTAATAGACTTTGAGATGTTTATATTGGGAAACCGAAACCTGTATATATCTTAGGCACAAAAAACCTGCGATTCTGAGACTATGAATGGAGGGGTGTTGACGACGTGTCCCGACGATCCTAGTGTGTTCACACACATCACTACCTAAATATATCAACAACTAACTGGTCCAGTCTTTTCAAGAACGAAGTTGTGATTGATGAAAGATGTATAATGGAAATTGATTATTTATCTTTTTATTGCAAACACATGATTAAAGATAAGAAGTTGAAGCTCTTGGATAAGCTGAGCAGCAATCTCTTTAAGAAACAAGTCTTTGTGAGTGAAGTGGTTGAGCACATGTCTTGCAACTTCAAAAAAACTCATACTAATATGAAGACCATCACTAGAAGACTTAATAAAAAATGGAACTCAAAGTTTTTGGAAAGGTGTTATGCTATTTTGCTTCAACTCGGGATTGAAGTCACCTAGTTTCAGAGAGTTCCGTTTTGGAGAATCTAACAGAATGGATATTGTGTTGTGGCAACTTCTGAGAGCTCACATTCATTAGTCAATCTAGAAAAGCAGGAATAACAAGCTTTTCTCCAACAACAACAAAAATCTCTTTTACTCTAGCTTGGTGGAATTGAAAAGAATTTTTAATCTTTGTAAATCCTTCCACATGAGTTCCCTCCTTGAGGTTGTTATGTTGGAAGTGAGGTAGGCCCTTAGGCTCATGTCACAGGTCCATGGTTCCATAGGTCCAGGATATACAACATTAATTCCAGCATTCTTCAATATTGACAAAACATGAACATATCACAACTTAAACATACATATGATGAGATAAAGATAGAGAAAGAATAGACGACATGTGTGAGTTGTTACATAAGCCATCGCTTACTCATAGTATCATATATACCAATGTTCAATGTACAATGTGCGAGAAAAACTCTCAACCACTCTACGTGATGAGAAATAGATGAATGAGTGAATGTACAATGTAACAAACATATTCAGATGTATGGGCAGTAATCTGAATATACATGAGATGTGTGACCTTATAGGTTATAGAAGAGTGAATATGAGTGACTGAAAGAGGAAGGATCAGTGTGAAACTGATAGTCAACAAACCCTCATCTGAACTTAGGCTATGGAAGACCCTAAGTCAGATACGTGTGTGAAAATATCACATACTTATAAAGTAGCATAGAATGCTAACAAGTTTGCTACTTTATAAGTATGTGATATTTTCACATATGTATCTAACTTAGGGTCTTCCATAGCCTAAGTTCAGATGAGGGTTTGTTGACTATCAGTTTCACACTGATCCTTCCTCTTTCAGTCACTCATATTCACTCTTCTATAACCTATAAGGTCACACATCTCATGTATATTCAGATTACTGCCCATACATCTAAATATGTTTGTTACATTGTACATTCACTCATTCATCTATTTCTCATCACGTAGAGTGGTTGAGAGTTTTGCTCCCACATTGTACATTGAACATTGGTATATATGATACTATGAGTAAGCGATGGCTTACGTAACAACTCACACATGTCGTCTATTCTTTCTCTATCTTTAACTCATCATCTGTATGTTTAAGTTGTGATATGTTCATGTTTTGTCAATATTGAAGAATGTTGGAATTAATGTTGTATATCCTAGACCTATGGAATCATGGACCTGTGACATGAGCCTAAAGGCCTACCTCACTTCCAACATTTGGTATCAGAGCACTAAGGTTTTGGTTTCAAAACTTTAGATCTTTGGCATCAATGCATTAAGGCTCATTCATAATCCTAGGTTCCCAGAATTCCAGATTTACAACATATGATTTGAAAGC
The DNA here is from genome assembly GCA_020310875.1 of Ceratopteris richardii. NCBI lineage: Eukaryota > Viridiplantae > Streptophyta > Polypodiopsida > Polypodiales > Pteridaceae > Ceratopteris > Ceratopteris richardii. Next base: position 71,284,635 of record CM035422.1, read on the forward strand.
ATCTTCTAACATTTGACATACACACTTAATCTAGATGAGTAGAGATTTGAGAATTAGACATTTCAGTTACATGTGTATTCATCAGTGTGGAGTATGAAGTTGATGATCTGTTAGCAGCTAAATATTTTTGGAAGAGTATGCAAATACTTTACAAAAGTATTATTTGAAGACCCAGACTTGATAAAGAGAAGACTACTTCAAATTCAAGGAAGAACAATGGTTTAGAGAAGATGAAGGAATCAGATCAACATCAAATCACAGGTATCAGTTTCTACTATCAGATTATCATTTGTAGGTCATATCTTAGAAGAGCAGTTATGAAGAGATTTTGAAGGTTTCAAGGAGTGCTTTTATACGCTTTCATCATTTGAAAGTTAAAGGCTACATCAAAACAGGTATCTAGAGGTATTTCTAGAGAGTTTTGAGAGATCTCTTTCATGGCAAGAAAGCTTATCTAAGAAGACAAATGCGAAGATGGGATGAGTTTTTTGTTTTCAGCCAATTTTCTGTTGTAAGTTGGTTGCATATCCAAGTACAAATGTATCTAGAGAAGGTAACTCTAGAAGGGTAATTCATCATTCAGACAAAAGATTGGTGAATTTAGTCGTTTCAGACATTTGAAACAACATTTTGATTCAGAGATATGAGGAGATGATAAAACATGTTTCTATATTCACTTCCATTTATATACCATGTTTGTTTTATCTCTTACTCTTAGTACTAGAGGAAGAGAGAAGTTCATTTGAAGAGGTCAAGAGTGTTTGCTACTTCAAGATGAAGAGAACAAAAGGTATGGAAGAGAAGTTTGAAGATGTTGACATCATCAGGTGGAAGAAAGATGGAGAAGAAGAAAGTCCATCATTTCCAAAAGAAAAGTAAGGCTTCCTTTTCTCATATATTTTTCATATACTTTTCCTATTTTATCATCTACACCCAAAGACAAGTATACGAGAACATCTTGTTTAAAGAAGAAGCAGTTTCTTGTTTTGCATTACACTTGGTCATAATTTAGTAGATTTGAACAAAGAATTGCATTGAGAGAAACAAAAGCACTCATATGTGTATGAGTTATGTTGAAGCTTTTTAAAGCAGGCAGCTTATATATTCCCTCAAAGAATTCTTGGTGTGTCAATACAAAGCTACTTTGTATATGACAAGTTGCAGAGAAGAATATTTCTTCTTTATCTAACTCTTTAGATAAAAGAGTTTTTTGTAGCAGATGTTGAAGACTTGGGTTGAGGTTTTATGTTTGGAAAAGGTTACCTCATACTCAGTATTTTCAAAAACTTCAGAAAATTCAGTCTTGTTGATGTACAGGTCATTTGAAGAATCTACTTTCAATGATTGTCTTGATTTTTGGATACATGTTTGTATTCAAAAATGTGTTCCATCAGATCCTATCACTTGATTGAGAAGTGGAGTTAGCCAAAAGAAAGTCAAGTAGGTACTGTCACATTTCACCCGGGTAAAATATGGAAGTTATGAAGTATCAACTTGCAGCTTTTGGAGTTCTCAAGGTGAGAAGTTTGTCCACTTATGTTTCAAGTAAGAATTGTAGATTCTTGGAAAGGCTTTGTTTGAAGAAAAGTTTTAAAACTTTTTGAGAAGCATGGACACTTGGAGACATTCAGGTAACAAATCAAACATTCAGTCATGAAGGTTTGATGAGAGCAGATTCTACACAGGAGGGATCATTGATCTTGTAGGATCTTGAACATTTATGAGCCAGTTGTCTATCCTTTGTTTGGTAAGGTTCTTAGCATTGAAAGAAGTAAGTCAAAGATTCAGATTCTATCAGATTTGTGTTGCAGAGAAAAAGAAGATACTTGTTATGTTACAGAAGATTATGAATCCTAAACTTTTGTTTTAGATACAAGTATGGATTACTAAAGATCAGATTTATTAAAGAAGGAAGACGTTCCAAATTTCATAAAGTCTGATATATTTGAAGAATACTGGATACTAGTGTTAAATCATCCAGGGGGGTGGTGAAACATGAAGACTTATTTTTCAGCCATATGTAAAAGAATGCAAAGTCATACCTAGAGGTATTCCTATTTCAGGTATTCCTATATTTCCTTTGTCAGGTTCTCTTTATGTTCCAGCTTTGAAAGAAGAAGGAAGAAGGAGAATGTTTGGAGAAAGTTCCTGTTAGGATGTTCCTATTCAGGAGAAGGTTCCAGAGTTCTATTGAAGAGAAGCTTGATATTTCAGAAAGGTATATTTCAAAAGTGCGCACATATATGTTTATACCAGGTTCTGAAGGAAAGAGGTATACTTACAGTTTGAACAAGGATGAAGACATGATGACATCATAGAATTTTTTGACTCATATTTTAGTTGATTTAAGTTGATTTCAATTGAGTTGAGTTGATTTGACTTGAGTATAGTCAGAGATGAACTAGCAGTGTTCATAATACACTAAGTTGTGAGTTGACAGTCACAGGTTCTAGGATTCAGTTCCTGATTTTGTTTAGTGTATTTACATGACACAGCAGAAGTACGTTGAGAAATCCTTTTGGAAGGTAAATGCAAATATGTAGATCCTAGTGTATGTTTTCAGGTTTTTGAAGACAAGAGATAGCAGGTTCAGAGACAGTTCATGCTATATTTGTTGTCAAGCAGTGATTGCTTGATGAGTTCACTATCGGATATCTAGTTTGCATATTTTCTCAAGTATTATGGTTCATATTCAGCAAGTTCAAGTTTTTTGAAGGAAAGTCAAATTCAGTTTTGAAGAAGACTTTTGAAGAAAAGTTCTGAAGTTTCGGAAGTACAAGGTTGAAGCTTGTGACAGGCTATTTGAAGCTTGTGGTAATTTGCAGCTTTGATAGTTTGCAGATGCAGACCAGATTGTACCAATATGACATTGTAGGGGGGATTGTTGGAAACAATGCCAATTGGTCAACACTTGCACAATATCCCATGGTCAAAATGTCAAGATCCATTGGTCAATGGTTGGTCAAGAATTGTCCATATAATACAGGAAGTATACGATCTCGTAAGAGATCCTCTACAAGCAATTGGAATGAGCGGCGTGGATAGAGCAAGTCGCTCTTTTAGAACTCACCCGAGTTCAAGTCCCACCAGCGGCAGCGATCGCGTTAAATACTTTTATATCATGCTTTTTAATTCAATAACGCAACGAACAACGGAGGGTCAAATTAAAGCAACGGACAGCGCTCGCATGTGTTTTTTTTCTTAATGGTTGCGATCATGGCTTTATTGTGCTTTTGAATAAGCTTTTCAAGGTATAAGAAATACTATATAAGGAGAGTATTGGGCTCACTTGTATTTATCCTTCACTTAGTGTTCAACACAAGCTTGGAGCTTGGACCTCAATAGAGGTGGTGTTTCTTCTAGCACATGGGGCAGCCATGGTGCTAATTTGAAGCATGTTGAGGAGCAGCTATGGAGTTCTTCTTAATGATTCTTCTTGGAGAAGATGAAGGGTGTGCTCACACTCTAGCTCATGGAGAGGAGGTTATCTCTTGTTCATGGCAAGAAGACTTGGTCATTAGCAGCTTGATGGTGAGGATCGACCATCTACATGGTGTATTTGAAGATTGTCTTCTACATGAAGATATTAGGTTGAAGATTGTCTTCTACAAGAAGATGTCGGGCTACTTCAAAGACATTGGATGGTGCCATCTACATGGTGTATTTGAAGATTGTCTTCTACAAGAAGATATTAGGTTGAAGATTGTCTTCTACAAGAAGATGTCGGGCTACTTCAAAGACATTGGATGGTGGTTAACATAAGATTTACATCTTATGTTAAGTATTCAGGTACATATTCTCTTTATGCACACAGGTACTACTTGAATTTTATGGAGGCAGTGGCGTTCATATCAAAAGGAGTCCTATTCAGCATAGGTATAAGAGAAACAGTACGTATATGCTTTATGCATATTTTGATGAGGTGTTTGAGAAGGTGTGTTCACATGAGTTTGAGGATTTCCTGCAGCAAACTTGTTAGCATTCTATGCTACTTTATAAGTATGTGATCTTTTCACACACGTATCTGACTTAGGGTCTTCCATAGCCTAAGTTCAAATGAGGGTTTGTTGACTATCAGTTTCACACTGATCCTTCCTCTTTCAGTCACTCATATTCACTCTTCTATAACCTATAAGGTCACACATCTCATATATATTCAGATTACTGCCCATACATCTGAATATGTTTGTTACATTGTACAATCACTCATTCATCTATTTCTCATCACATAGAGTGGTTGAGAATTTTGCTCCCACATTGTACATTGAACATTGGTATATATGATACTATGAGTAAGCGATGGCTTACGTAACACCTTACACATGTCGTCTATTCTTTCTCTATCTTTATCTCATCATTTGTATGATTAAGTTGTGGTATGTTCATGTTTTGTCAATATTGAAGAATGCTGGAATTAATGTTGTATATACTGGAACTATGGAACCATGGACCCGTGACATGAGCCAAGGGCCTACCTCACTTCCAACATGTTAAACATGTCCTTGTTATTAGGAACAACCTTTGTAATTCTTGGAGAGCCAAACTACTGAAGTTGTATTCTGTCTCTAGATTGAGTATGGTCCACTACCTGGACTTGTATATAAGTAGTTAGATGATGTAATGAAACTTCTTGAGTGGTGTGGGTCCTCCTTGTCACCTTTTGGTGTAGTTGGACATACTTTTCTTTGGGTGTCCACTATCTTGTATCTTCTCCTTCTTTTTTGCATCAATTTTATACCTTTCTGTTTTTGCTCAAAAAAAGAATTTTTCTTCTCTCTCTCTCTCTTGAAGACACAGGACAGGGGCTTAGTAGCTATAAGAGCTCTTTCCAAATTTCTTCTCACAGTGACATACATACTTCTTGCCTTCAAATCATAGTGCTACCTGAAATCTTCTTGCATTCTGATCCTTTTTATTTCTAAGCCCAAACTTGCTTTGTTTTGCACATTTCATAGAGTATTGAGCATTGATAGTCTCTTCGCATTGATAGTCTCTCTGTAGATGGTATTACAGAAGCTTTCCATCTCTACAATGGCAATCATAGTGGCATCCTTATGGTGAAAGGTCTCAGATCGATGAATAGAAATCAACCATCCAAATTGTCTTCTTGCAAAGAAGAGCTTTTTTTTTTATCTAGTCCTACTAGTTTTATCTCCACCTCAAGAGCTATAGATGTGCCTTTCTTTGTAGGTTGTGTGATGACTACAGTGATTTAGTGACTCAGTCCATCACCCATTGCACAGTACTGATAATAGTAGTTAGTCCAGAAGTTTCTTAGGTAATCTTCGATCTAGGATTCCAACAAAAGTAACCATGTGGCTTCACATTGACATCCTCCTCCTTATTGCAATAGTGGTGCAGCACTCTCTCATTTTCTCATGTGAAGCCATATATTATCATGATGGCTTCTTCTATGAGCTCAAGGCAGTATAGCTCCCAGAACTGTTGTCGACTCGTATGTGTGTGTTAGAACATATTGCCATTGCTATTTTCCTTTGCTTTCTCTACACTTCTATCGATGAGATTTCTGGCGCGTCTCCTGCTGCACATTGTTGTGCCTCTTGAGAGATAGAGAAGTGCATGCTTTGTCACCACTTATGCTCTACAGAAGAGCACTTCTTTTCTGAGGTAGCCTAACAAGCTCCTACGATTTTTGTGTTGTCATGATATGTTGAGAGAGAACTCTCTCTTTAGCATAGAAATGAAGAGGGAAGATATCGGTCAATGCCAGTACAGACACTTGTTTGTGCTCTCCCTTGCTTGCATCGAGAAGACAGCCCTTTGCTTTCACACTCTCTTAGATGACTCAATTCCATCGCTACTTTAGATATGTGCACATGTAGGGAAAATATACAAACGTTGTGGGAGCAGTCAAAGGTTGAGCACTTCAATTCAACAATCATTACCTCCTCAGTTTAGCTTGCCTTATAGTGGGCAATAAGAGTGCTTTGGGAAGCTTTCATGACATGAGGTAGAATGAACGCATGGTTGAAATTGTATCCAACCACAGCTTCCAAAGCTTTAATGGAGCCTATCAAGTGTTTATAAGCACTGTTTATTACACATTCTAGTGCTCAAAGCACTTTATTGGATAAACAAAAATCCTCGAAGATAGAAGAATAACATAATGATGCAACTTCCGACAAAAGGGAACTATGATGATGAGTAGGAAAGGTAAAGAAATGATGCTAATCATGCTTAAATGAAAACATGAAAATAGTGCTTAAAAGCACTCTTATTGTAAGCGTTTGATAAGGGAGAGAGGGAGGGATTAAGAATGAAATTCATACTAATGAAAAAGATAACAAAAACAAAAGCTCAAAAGGACATACTATCAAGTACTAACCTATGCTCTGATACCATGTTGAAATGAAAAAGGACTAATCCTACTCTACTCACATGCACACATCTAACAAGCTAAGGATGAAGGAACAAAAGATAACAAAACATGATCAATGAATTAAAATGGAAATGACTTACAAACAATGCTCTATGATCATGAAGTCTCCATAAGGAGAGTGAGGGCACTCTTGCCAAGAGCTTGAGTGAATGGATTTTGTGGAGTGAAGGGAGGCCTTGCTTATATGGAGTTTGGAAGAATTCCCTTGCATATGGTATAAATGAGCTTGCATGAGAATGAAACTAGCTTTTGACAAAAGGGTGGAGCATGGAACTCTCAAAAAATTACTCCTGCAAAAATCTTTCTTTCGATCAAAAGAATTCTTAAATATGAAGCAGAAATAAAGAGAAAAATAGTATAAATATACTTCAAAGATTTTTGGCTAGGCAAGGTGAACAAACTGACTAAAGAAATATGCAGACTCCTCAAGAAAAAACAAAGTAAAGAAGCTCTACCCACTATGATTGATAGTAATGGTCTCGAATGTACTTTCGATGTTGAAAACTGTGAACTCGTCATCAATAACTTCAATTAGGTGCTTGGGGTCTCTATTATGCTATCTCCTAGAAGGCACAAGTGCATGACCACCATCTTGAGGGTCAGATCTAGAAATATCCACAAGAAGTTGTGAACTTTCTTGGTTCTCCTATTTCTAGAAGTGTGATTCTTGAAGTGATTTGAGTCCCTCCCTAAAGCTAAAAGGCTAAGGCTTGATGACATCATTAATGAGTTCTTCAAGTTTTTTATGAGGTTTGCATGAGCCTTCTATGCTCAATTTGGTACAATGCAATGATTTTTGGTGTGTTATCGAAGTGTTTGGATGAGGTTGTAATCAAGCTCATCCACAAGAAAAACACCAAGGAAAGAATTGAAAATTGGTAGCCTATCACCATGCTCTATATTGGCTACAAAGTCTTTTCCAAGGTGCTTGTCAATCTCATTCCAAGCCATCTGTGATCATGGATAGACAAAGATAAGAAAGGCTTCATCAAATGAAGATCCATTCTTGAATCAATCATTGATGTTTGGGTGAGAATTGATTATGCAAGGGAGTTGACCCAAGATATTCTCTTCCTTAAGATATGTTTTAACAAATCCTATGATAGATTGGAGTGTGATTTTATCATTCAATCCCTCAAGGGCCTCGACTACCACCCTGAGTTCAACAAAATTACCTGGATGCTCATGGAGAATGCTTATTCTTTGATTAACATTAATGTAAATCTCTCGTCGACTTTCTACCTCAACCGCTTCATAGTTGTTGTTTGCTATCACCATTGATGGTCTCATCTTCCTGGTTGATAATCAGATTCAACTAGGGAATATACAAGGTATCTTGCTCCCCACAAATAAGATCCTATGGTTCTTAGAATCTTTGCCAATGACACTAATGCATTTTTGTAGAATGACATGGAGCATATCTTTAGATTATGGAACTACCTTGATATTTTTTGTGAGGCCTTTGCTTCAAGAATCAACTTCTCGAAGACTACTTAAAGGTCCTTGAGTGAGCCTCCCCTACAATTTCTATGGACTCAAGGATGCCAAGAGCTTCCTAGTGGTCAAGTTCTATGTGTGCTTGGCTGCATCCCTTTTTTTCCATGGTCAAAGATGGGATTTGGTTTTTGTGAAGTTTGAGAAAAAACTTTAGTACTGGAAGGGGATGTAGCTTAATGTAGTTGGGTGGGTTATGGTGAACAACACACTCCTTATATCCTCTGTCTTCTAATTTTTGGCATGTTAGAGACCATGTAGAAAGGATTTGTTGAATTTGAAAAGGATCTATAGAAACTTTCTTTGGATGAGGGATTTCAACAAAAGATGAGTTCTAAAGATTAAATGGAAAATATGTTGTAGCCTAAAGGAGAGTTGTAGTCTAGGGATTTTGTATGTGGAATACATGGCCAACAAGATAATGTCCCAATGGATAATTAAGGCTTGGAATAATGGCTAAAATTTTTTAGCCAAGATAATTTTCAAAAATAGTGACAACCTTCCTCTGGCTGGGATCGCAAGGTGCAAAGGGCTAGAATTAATTACTCTCTTGTTCTCCCCATTTTTTATTTTCCTGAAGGGCTCATACCTTATGTGCTCCTTGTGGGAAAGTTGGAACTAGATGAAACCTTTATGGACCATCAATAATGATTATAAGTGGACTACTAGGATTAAACATAATGAATTTATTTGGTTGCTAATTGTGGGTATCATGAGAGTGGAGTTTGAGAGCTTGCAAAGAGCTAAGAGTCTCTTAAATAAAGCCTTTTGAATGTGGAAGCAACTCTGGCACCAAGGAAGAAGGAATTGGATCAAGTTTGAAGAGATTGATTTGAATCATTGAATTGACTATGAATACTTATGTATATCAAGATCCAAAATCAATGTTTGGGATGACTCTAGGTCGCACCTCAAGCTTAGTCCAGAAACCCCCCTCGATTGGAGGTTTTGAGATGGAAGAGTAGCAACAAGATGGGAGATATCCTGAGAATCAAACTAAACCTAGACTTTCATCACTCTCTTAGTAAGAAATGTGTGAATTTGACGTGGATGAGATGGGAAGTTAAGTTCAAAATTTTTTGGCACTTGCTTATCAAGCAATGCTAATGTGGCATATTCTACATAGAGGGATATGGACTAATGTCAAAGCCAACAAAATTTATGGTGCTCCTCCTGGATGCAAGTAATGCACAAATGGTATATAAGACTTGGGACACCTTTTCATCTCTTTTCATATAGGCATTTTGGCTTGGAAATGCTTCAACAAGCTCCTTCTATTGCCTAATAAAGTTAATTAGAAACAAACTCTACTTAGGGAAGCGATTAGGTGATCATCCTTTTTGTTGGATTCCATTAGAAAGGAATCATTCTAGAAGATCTAGAAGTAAAGATGTGTGGTCAACTTCGATAAGCAACCCAAAGATTGGTCTATTGATAAATACATCAAGCGTCTAGCAAGAAAAGATAAATAGCATGTTAGGGTTATTGACATGTATACAAGCCAAGAAAAAAGACCTCCCAAAGAGGGAATAAGTAACCCATTGGTCTGAAGTTTTTTCACAAACATGACTATTGAAAAATACTAACACTTAAGTGATACATGATAGCTTGAATTTCTTTATCCTATGCATGGATGAAGGAAACTAGGTTTAGATTCTTCTCCAAATTAAATGGGTCTGATATTTGTGACATTTTTGTTTCCACAAGTGCACTTCATAATTGGTTTTCTGTGCATATGTTGGAAAAGAAAGAAGAAGCCTAGTATGTCCACTTTTAGTGTTTAGGTTGGGTATAGGGAAAATTTCCTACTTGTGATTGCTTGTGTGTGGCTTAGATGCATTTTGGATGATTTAGAAGTTGTTTAATATTTCTTTGCATGAGCACAATGACTCCATGGCTTCCGTTCTTTGGTGATAATGTATCCGTTGCAATGCCCTCAACCATTTTCTGAAGACCCTTTGATATGGAAAGACAATAGTTTTCAACGAATCTTATAAATTGGACGGTTTTGTAAATTTAAGTTTTTGTAAACTTGGGTACCAATTATTCGATTTCTTTAAGTCGAATTTATCCTTAGCTATATTTTGACTATGGATGGATAATTTTAAGACAAAATGTTTTTATCTTTCTTGGTTTATTTCCTTTGTATCTTCACAGATTCGCGACATAGAAAATAGAACATAAAGGAAGTTTACAATATGTACAAAACACACATTCACACATAATTATGACATGGAAAACAAAGTCCTCTTATGTGGGGGGGGGGGGGGGGGGGGGGGGGGAGAGAGAGAGAGAGAGAGAGAGAGAGAGAGAGAGAGAGAGAGAGAGAGAGATGGACATTGAATTCGGAAAAAGGAGGTAAGATAATGGAAGGTTAAATTGATGATAATGAACCTCCTATATGAACCTTTTCTTAGTTAGATGGAACCAACGAATCTACTATATTCCAGTGCAAAATTGTTATGAACTATGTTGGGTAATGCAATAATCACAATACATTGCTATCATATTTTGGCAGCAATTACTATGTTGCTATGCAAAAAGAGTTCATAATAATTCTAAAAAGTAATATTTACTTAAATACCTTAAAAAATCAAGGACAATTAGAAAAACATGAAAAAAAAAATCGACTGATATCAAGTGTGTCGTAAATAATGAGAGGGCCGGAAAGGTATATCTAATCCATGGACTGGGAACGTCAGTCCGACATTTAGAGAACGAAGGAAATCAAATAGATGGCCATGCACCTCGATGATTAGTTTGAAAATGCATCACAGCTTTGATCATATTTACATTTCCATATGTGTGTTTCATAGTCTTTTCCTATTGGGATCAAGTCGGTAAACCATCAAATAATATATTTTTTCGATATTATATTTACTTTGAAGTCAATTTATATATTCCATCGTTTCGTGTACATATACACATGTTTTTGTGTGTAAATGCACATACATATACATATGGCACTCATCATACTATATATTCTTTAAAACATGTTTGATTTCCGGTTTTATATTTTTCTTAAAAAGTTGTTTCGAGAGATAGATAGATAGATAGGTAGATAGGT
>CM035422.1:71300595-71573095 GCA_020310875.1 Ceratopteris richardii
CCTCTATGTCTCCCACTCTCACCGTATCTTTTGATGAGATACCATAGACAGCACCTGTGCCGTATTGTATGTTGTAGCTTTGACCTGTAAACGAATGGAAGATAGCCTTACTGGAGCTTCACTAATCCAGATAAGCAAAGAAAGAAGATTTGGGTTTTCTTACCATCCTCCTCATAAGTTGAGGACTTGTTTGGATTGAATTTGGGGTGGGCATAGCAAGCTACCTTTGTTAGAGGAAAACAACAACTCCATGAGTCATTTGGCAAATTTTGAATGGTCGTATGACAGATAATAATAAGGCATAAAGGCATATTTATAATATTAGAGTGTCCTAATCTCACATGATCGGTAGTTTATGATAGCTTTAAGACTAAGGCGTCATCAGAGGCCAAAGAAGATGCCTATAACAATCCAAACACTGCAAGAAATTTCTTCAAAGCTAGCACTACATAAGTAATTTCCATACTAAGTAGAGATCCCACTAAATGAAAAGTTATCCTTATTTTCATAGATCCTCTCCCAAGCCCTAAATTACACATACATGACCCTTTCCACAGGAAGCGAGCGTTTTAAAGCTGTACAATGTGTAGAAGCCCTAGTCTATGTTTTTTAAATTTATCTTGGTGTTTTAATTCAAGTCGTCTACTTTTTTCCTTTGACAAAGGAAAGTTTAGGAGAGAAATATCGTACACTTAGAACGTTTTTTACCATCCGATGTTCATTCAACACCGGATACAAATAGATAAATCAATATTCACCTGATAATTCAAAGGAGAAATTTTCTCAAGCAAACGAGATAAGTTCCTTTTAGCCTTGGAGATACAAGGAAACATTTCTATAGGCAATGAAGGGGGTGAAAATAATTATTAAAAAAAAGGATGGAAAAATGAAGAGAGACAAAGAGAGAATGAGAGAGCATGCACATCATAGAGAAGCTCCTCACATGTGAATCATAGAAATATGAGATAGAAATATTGAATATTATTGAAGCTTCTAAAAATAAAATGTTATCATTGATGACAGCTTTCAGATAGAAGGCCGAAAGAAACTCATTTCCTACTCATATGCATTTTCCTCTCCAAAATTTTCCTTTCCAAAATGTGTAATCTTGACATTCCATTTTTTAACGTTGTCTATTGTAGAGGCAATATAATCATAAAGAGCCTACGAAAACATTCAGGCACGTTGAAGGTACAATCACTTATCAAGAAACCTCATCCAAGTGTTTGTTGATTCATATATCAAGAAAGACTGCTGCACAAGCCCAAATGTATGCAAAGATAATATACTTGTTTGCCCTAGTGATAATCATAATGTGATGGTCATTTCGGAACCATGATATACAATCTTCAACTCAATCTTACATGATACATCTTGATCTAGCAATAATTCTGAATTCTACCCCTTCTTTTAGTTTCAGCCAATAGCACCCCTCTCTAATAAGGGCATAACAGACCCCTTCATATAAACATACTGGAAAATTTTCATAAGAATCCAGTATAAATTCAAGTTCAAGCATTGTAAGCAAAAATGCCCGAGTCCTTGCATAGTAATTAGTAATTTTGTATTTCCCCCTCCGTGTTTTCTTTATTGAAAAACATTCGACAAGCATAGAAAAATACTTGCCTCTCTACTTTTCTAATTATATGCTAACATTTGACATGTGCAGTTCCCCTCTTAGAGTTTTTACGTATATTTACCTCTCCATTCTCGTTATACACTAGCCTTCCACATGCATTGTAAGCAAAGATGGTTCATAGCTTGATGGTACAATAGGTTACATCTTATTGAGATGTATACAACTCATTACATGTACCTTGAGAACGTTTACCTTACCTACTCTTTAAGGGTTTTCCTCCCTCCCCACTTTTTCATTTGCAATTTCAGCATGTACAATAGGCCGAAAACAGCATGTATTCAAAGAGATAGAAAGAGACTGTTTAACATCATAGAACTATTTCCAAAAAAGCCAAACGAGGCTGTCCAACATCAAGCATGTATCTTCCACCATTCGGACAAATGATATCTTCTAGTTGATGTCTTCCCAAATAGATGTTCAATGCTATGTTAAGAAGCATCAAGCCCATTAGAGATAAAGAGATGTGTGTTTCCATGTGTGTGTATCTCATCATATTTCCAAACCCAAAGCTTTATGTGATGAATACTTTTATTGATATCCACATCAACCAAAATCCAAGAATGCTATTCAAAGTGATATTAAGGTGAAAATACTGAGCACTATTTTCAAAATTAGAGATAGATTCTTGAATATCCTAATGGTCCATAGCTTTTCTTAAAATAAGATCAAAATGGATTAGCTTATCCAAAACTCCCAAGCTTGTACAACAATACTGTTGGGGTCTCACTTCTTGAGCCCTTCTCCCTGAGTCCCTATACTTACCGAGGCAACACTCACCAATATACATACACACACACACATACATATATATATACATATATAGATATACATATACATATATACAGATATATACATACATATATAGATATACATATACATATATACATATATACAAACTTTAACACACATTACACTAACTTTAAAAACATCTTACATATAGAATCTACATATCAAATTGAGAGTCTATTTCCAATTGAATTGACACTCCACTCTATGATCTTTCTTTGGAGTCCGGTCCCTCTCTCTCTCTCTCTTGCTAACTCGGGCAGCAGGCTAGCTCAAGTTGAGAGTGGGGATGTATCAGGGAGGGAGCAGGTGGATGTACGAAGGAGGGAGGAAATGGAAGGCTGTAGCTTATGCTCTTGGGAAAAGCACATGAATGTGCACCGTAGGTGAAAGGATTTTGATCAATATAATTTCCGAAAAAACCCTAACGAACCGTATTTTCCGGTTCGAACTGGATGAACCCTAAACCGAATGAACCTTATAGGGCTTCCGGTTCGCGAACCGATGCAGCACTGTTTGTGTGTCACAAAAAACGCTTCCTATGTAAGTAGTTTTAAGGGAAATTTCTTAAAAATCATTTGAAAGTTTCAACTTCTCTTTGAATAATATCAGGATGCACTTATCCAAAACTTGCAAGTGGGACAAAAATGCTTTCGGTTCTTCTCTCTCCTCGAGCTCCTCCCATAGGGCTTGTAAAGGTAAGAAAGGAAAATGTAGCTCACTAAATGGTCAATAAAGTTAGATAGATTTGAATGCCCTCAACATTGATATCCAAGGACACAAGCCACTTTAGAATTTGTCCTGAAATCTTTGACGAGGTAGATTGAGAACCTTACCCATTATGGCTATAATTGGAAGAAGCAAGCTTACACATGAATATTCTTAAGGAAAAATTGGTGATATATCCTAGCTCTAGTACAAAAATGGCCTCATGGCATATTCTATATTGACAACTCTAAGTTCCAAAGCCAAAACGTTGAGATCTAAGAGACCTAACTTATGTGAAACTAGAAAATAAAATGAGAAGGAAAAGAAGGAGGAAGCGGAAGAGGAAGAGGAAGAGGAAGAGGAGTTTGAGAAGATCAGGAAGAAGAAGATGATGATGAAGGAGGAGGAGGTGGTGGAGGGGGCAGGAGGGAGAGGAGGAGGAGGAGAAGATGGAGAGGTAGAAAAAATAATAACTAAGATGAGGTAGATAAACGGGAAAACAAAATTCCTACTAGGTAGCAATCGACCCTATAAAGTTTGCCATTGTTATAGAAAATTGGGTATAACAACGGCAGACTTTATAAAGAAAGCAGAAGAATGAAAGAAATCACTTAGCTCAAACATATCTAGTATGCATCCACATGTTAAAGTTTTAAAAGATGGTGGAACATTCAGTGTTTTTCAACGGCCAATGAAATTTACCCATGTGGTAGCACAGAGTGTACTGCCACTCTACGTGAACCCAACCTCAAACTACATAGCGGACTTTAAATTTGATCTTGTCTTTAAACATGGAAGAGTATTTAGATATTAGTCAGAAGATAATATTTCTTCTTCATCATCGAGATGTGAAGCTCATCTTCTTCTCTTTTTCTTTTTGCTACTTATTAAGAGTCTTACTCTTTTTAATAAACTTTTCATTTTTATAAAAAGTTAGCCTACTTCGCTGGGATTGAATCAAGAACCAACCAGAAGGCCAACACAAACCACTAGCAGGGAATGCTAACAGCGAACACAGATCTACGAAGCCTGACAAGAAGAAAGTAGCAAGCACGGATTCGTAAAGCCACAAAGAGGAAGGTACGTCATTACACAGGGATATTGCAGACACACAAAGCGCGAAGTCGCAAACACGGATTCGTGTGAAATCGCATCGTGGAGCTGATAACAGAAGGATGATTCATACCGAGAGGCGGCACTTCACAGAGGGCACCCATAAATTCGAACTGCCGGTGTCGAAGACGACGTTGAACTTCTGGGGCGGCGTACCGACCCCGATTTCACCGTAATACTGGGCATCCAGATAATTCCTGAGCTCCAGCGCATGAGCTGCAAATGGATGATCATGATGACGAGAATTTTGGGCGCCATCCTGCAATCGAAGCCTCGCTGCTCTCAAAGTATTTCCCTCTATTGGTTTCTTTTTCAGGCTAACGCGGAGCAGCTCCGAAGAGGAGCAAGAACGGCAAAGGCCAGAAAAAAGAACAAGCAGAAGGAGAAGACTCGTCATGGTGCACATTGTTGCTACGGAATGGCGACCTGCAAAGCGAGTCTTTGTTGGAATGTAAGTGAGATGAGATACGGAGGCGGATATACGACATAGCCGCCACCTTCACCGTATTTGTATAGAACTTAGGATGGCGCATCACCCTCATAATTCTGCGCAATTCCAACGTCTATCGCTTGGAAGCAAAGTAAATTTCATGATTTTGAAATGATTAAAGATCCTTGGAAGCTAAGAGACATGAAAAAGAATAATTATGGGGTACCAAAACATATAGACAATAAAGGTGAATAAAGTCGAAGCACGTTCTGCACGATGTATTAGCTCGCTGCCTTTGGGGTGAGGGTTCGGTTTCCTTCGGTGTGTGTGTGTGTTTTTTTTTTTTTTTTTTTTTTTTTTTTTTTTTTGGGGGGGGGGGGGGGGGGGGGGGGGTGTTCAATCCCCACGAGTTGTGGTTGTGGACACTTTTTTATTTGATGGATAGGATGAAAATGTAGACTTTAGGGTTTGTGGATTTTGGTCTTCAAGTATATTGTGGTTTAAGGCCAAGGCCGAACTTCCTTTTATAAAAAGTATATTGTGGTTTCCCCATCAAGTGGACTAGGTTTTCGACCTTTGGGTCCATCTAAATTAGTATTTTTATTGAGCTTTAGGGCCGTTTTTTAGTGGGCTTTCAAGCTCTATAATCTTGACTATGCCAAATGTGTAATCCCTCGTTTGTGGGATATGGGTGTCCCATGAGTAGGAAGTCTGCCTCTACTTTTACTTTAATTGATTCAAGCTAATTCGAGAAGAGTAGGCCTCAAGGTGAACTTCCTTTAAAAATAATGATGATAATAAATAAATAAAGAATAAAATGAATAAAGTCGATTTGAACAAGGAAGTAGGAGAAAAATCTTCAAATAAATTCCGAATCGGAATTTATTTGATTATCTAGCTTTGAATCTTCCCTATGCTTCTCCAAATTTTTGAGCCCAAGGGGCATGAGTAGAAACGATGACCTACCTCTTTTATTTTCCTTTTGGTAGCTAGGACATGAAAGGGGAGTTACATTACCTTTGGTTATTCTTGCATTATTCTAAATGCCATTTTGCAAGTATCAAAACATGGTTTTGTTGAGACTTGGTGGGTATATGGGCTACAACAAGAAAGTTTCTATCTGATCCATAATTGGAGTTAGTGGCCATAGAGGCTACATTGACAACATGGAAGGTTTTATTTGGTTCCTAATCGATAGATAGTTGTTATTCTAGTAGGAAAACATGTCAAATATTAAGCTCATATCAAGACCTTGGAGATCCAAGACTTGAAGATCATCATCCACTCATTTCAACCAACCCTTGTTCTTTTGATAGGATGAAAACATGTATATGATGTTCTCCTTTCTTGCACACATTTAATGCATTTATCTAGAATCCAACCACTACTTTTTCTCTCCAACAATTTCAATACTCAAAAATGTCAACGATATATCATCGCATTAAAGCTTAATCTACAATATTATTTTCCACCTTGCAAATGTTTGCAAACCTATTTATCCAAGAAAGAATATCCCTATTTGAATTCTACCTCTTGTTGCTAACAGAAAAATATTTTGAGTCACCTTAGAGCTTTCCATACAACATAGTTTGTATTCCATGAACTCCTGCATTTAGATACAATTCTCCAATCTCCTTTTTTCTCACTCAAAAATATCAATTACAACACAAGATCTTTTAGATGAGCTAATAAGTAATTGGATTACTTTAGAACACTTTTAATATGATTTTCTTACTAGAATTTATAAGTTAATCTTCTAACACAAGAGTATTAGATATAATCGACTCCTTGCTTTTATACCCTCACCCGATTGATAATTGAACATGCTTGCAACGTTTATCACATAATTATATATTTATATTTAAGGTAGAAAAAATTTTATACTACATGATCCACATTTATGAAAAGTAAATTATAATGAAACCAACATTTCCTCATCACTAAGCTACCTACCAAGAATATAAATTCAACTAGTCTAGACCACAAAGGGCAAGAGAGATCAAGCATCCGCCCATCCAACTCCATCCATATAGATACCTCTAGGGCAATGGGGTGCATGCCATTGGATTTTGTCCAAGTGTCCATGTGGACACTTTCCCAAGCTCATCACACACATTCTAAATTGTCAAGGTCTATCACATGGCTTCTAAATCAAATGAGAACTCTTCTCCCATGTACCCCAAGGTGGCACCTAGAGAAGTTTCTCTCAAGATTAAGGTTTCCAAACCTTAAGATAAATTAAGCATAAGGTTCAAAACCATTCAATTGGGAGATCATATGAAAAATTATCCCAAAGGTTCAACCATGTGCGAAGGGCAAATCAAAGGTTAAACCAAGGCAAATATGCATTATATTGAGAGAAACTTCTCATAAAGAGACTTAAAAAATGGTGTGTGTGCTACTCTCCTCCCGTCCTATTTATCCTCTTGCTCCAAGATTATAAAGCTTCTAGAGTGCTCTAGTGTGACATGTGGCCATCATGCACACTCACTCTACTTTCTAAGGTGGAACCTTAGGACAACCCCCAAGCTAGGAACCTTAGCAACTCATGCTCTTGTTCCAACACACATTAATAAATGATCCGACTTTCCTTCCTCTTACAAGAAAAGGAGGGAGGAGGAGGATACTCTCCTTCTTCTCACATGTGAGAGTGCATGGGCAGGCACTGTGGCATTGATCTGCTGTCATGGTGAAGTTTTTGCTCATGTGGATGGGCTCCTTAGGGAGCTCGTAGAGCTCTCTACTGGGCCTCTAAAGAGTCTTTCTTTTTTAATCAATCTCCCTCTGCACCTCCTTCCATGGTCTTCCCTCTTCGTTCGAAGAAGATGATGAATATGATCAAAAAAGAAAATTTGAAAGGTCCACATGGTAGTTTATTTCTTCAACCAAAAATAGTAGGAGATCTCTCTCTCATGGCCAAGAACCTCAACCATGCGCTGATACTAAGTGTGAGAAACTTCTCATAAAGAGACTTGAAAAATGGCATGTGTGCTACTCTCCTCCCATCCTATTTATCCTCTTGCTCCAAGATTACAAAGCTTTTAGAGTGCTCTAGTGTGACATGTGACCATCATGCACACTCACTCTACTTTCTAAGGTGGAACCTTAAGATAACCCCTGAGCTAGGAACCTCGCAACTCATGCTCTTGTTCCAGCACACACTAATAAATCATCTGACTTGGATCTAAGTCTAACACATATTCTAAACTTTAGAATCCATATATTTAGCCTTTTGAAATTATGAATTATACAACATTCTTCCCCCTTCAAAGCATTTTCCTCCTCGAAAATGAGTAGAAGTATCATATGTGGAGTATTCCCCATGCACCATGATCTATATTCAAAGCATGGTCATATATCTCTTTAGATTCATTGCATGTATTTAGATAAGGGCTACAACCTTCGTCAATTTAAAAAAAAAAGAAATCAAAATTCCTACCCAAATCATTTTTCTTTAATCCAATCAAATGTGCAGAGAGAGAGAGAGATAGATAGATAGATAGATAGATAGATAGATAGATAGATAGATAGATAGATAGATAGATAGATAGATAGATAGATAGATAGATAGATAGATAAATAGATAGATAGACAGACAGACAGACAGATAGACAGACAGATAGACAGACACACACACACACACAGACACACACACACAGACACACAGACACATAGACACACAGACACACAGACACATAGACACACAGACACACAGACACACAGACACACAGACACACAGACACACAGACACACAGACACACAGACACACAGACAAACAGATAGATAGATAGATAGATAGATAGATAGATAGATAGATAGATAGATAGATAGATAGATAGATAGATAGATAGATAGATAGATAGATAGATAGATAGATAGATAGATAGATAGATAGATAGATAGATAGATAGATAGATAGATAGATAGATAGATAGATAGATAGATAGATAGATAGATAGATAGATAGATAGATAGATAGATAGATAGATAGATAGAGAGAGAGAGAGATGCAATAGGCAAGAATTAACAAAGAGTATGAACTTAGCAAATTGGGTCCACTAAGTCCTTTCACATTCATGCTCAATAAAATGAGGAGAAAATAATATCTCCTTATTCCTTGGTAAGTTAGTTGGACTCAGATCCATCATTTACCGTTTCTTGAAACATAATCTTCAATCATTCTAAGTTATAGATAATATATTCGATTTTGAAAGTTCATTTTCTTCCAAATTGGTTCCTTGTCTTGATCATCCTTGATTTTTCCTAGATTAACCTTTGCATGGTTTAATCTTTCTAAAAAATCTTTGATCTTCAAGATTTTCTTGATCCAAAGACTAAAATTATGTTTTTAGGGATTGGAATAACTTGGTAGACCATTATTCAAGGACTCTACCCAAATTCATTATTCATTTTAGCTTAACAGATTCTTCCAAAGAGTACTAGTACTAAATATCTACAACTAAATTTCGTTCATATCATTGATAGTTAAATATACTAACCTTAAGGTCACTAATTCTTTGCAAAGAGGAACAAATCATTCCTGACTTAACCAATTCCTTCAAAGCCTCAGAGAATTGAGGAACAGTACTTATAAAGTGATGAAGATACCTTCTTGCTATATTTTCTATCTATTGAATGGAGTTAAATGATTCAACTTTTATTTGATTTAAGTTCCAAGGGCTTGCAAAAGAGGATACATCTTTCCTTGCATCATATCCTGAACCTTCGAAGAACTTAGTGAGCATTCTTGAATGACTTCTTCTCATCATCCAAAGATTCAAAAAATGATAATTTTAGAGTATCATTCAAGGTTTTATAATTGAATAGCCTTGAATTTTGGCAAGCTCCTCACTTTTGTATTTTAATTAAAAAGAACTCCTTAAAGTTTTTGTCTTCTTTCCACATTTATTGCACATCCTAAAGTTGGCTTTCCATTCTATTGAAAAGAATGCATCTTCTTAAGAGGATAAAGGATAGCCTTTTTCTAAGGTAAATGTCTTCTTACTCCATTTACCCCCTTGTGGATACAATCAAATGTATTTGATTGGTCCAAAAAGGTACATCATTACACCTCTTCATGAACCTAAGACCTTACTCTCAATGGTGTTAACTTTAAGGCTTTTCCCAATGTTTTCTATCAAATCTCTTTCCTCTCTGGCCATCAGAGAAAATTCTCAATGGGATTTGGTTGCCATTGTCCCATACTAGTGAGTTCTTTCTTTAATCCATAGAAGTACATTCTTAATCTCTCCGCCTTCTTTGTACTCTTATCCTCTTTGATATTTTTCTTTGATGAAAAATTCCATCTTTGAATTCTTTCGTGACATATACATGAGAGCAAGGATTGAGGTGTCTAATTATTATGCCACTCAAATATTTATTTGATAAGAAATCAACCTTTACTTGGCATGATTTATTAAATCATAAATTTTTTTATCTCTTTGACTAGTCTAAAATATTTGGCTTTTCCAAAGTTCCTTTAGCTAAGTTGATTTGAGATAAGACAAAGTCTTTAACCTTTAGATCCCTTCTTCCTCATTTAATATTACCCCATGAGATTTTTTTGGGGATATTTAACTCATACCTTCATTAGTTTTCATCCCACTTAAGTTTTTAACATCTTGTTCATGTTTTCATAACATTTCATTGTTCTTATAGGCATGTTGTAGTGGGGTACTCTGATAGGCCCCTTAAATAATGTATTTTATCTTTTTGCTTTTCGAGACGCAGAAGGCAAGTACAATAAAAGTTACCTCGATTTTGAGCAAGATGAGAAGGGAGGCAGAATTCCCAATCTCATAAGTTGCCTAATTCCCCACTTCACCAATTTCCTAAGTTTCCTAATTTCCCATTTCACTAATTTCCTAAGCTTCCTAATTTCACATTTCACAAATTCCCTAAGTTGGCTAATTTCTTCAAGAAGTTGTCTATTTTTTAGTCGCCTATTTTTCCCAGCTCTTAGTTTCCCAAGTTTACCATTGTTATAAATTTAGTCTACTTATCTCAAAAGTTGACCATTTTTATAAATTTATCCTACTTATTTCAAAAGTTTCTCAATTTTTGTAAAGTAGTCTATTTTTTTAACAAAATGGTCTATGTTTGATGCAGAATAGATGTCGAGCAATTGGAGTGAAGGTGTATTCTTATGTCTCTTGTTGATTTCCCCAAGTTTGTACCATGAGTTTTTTTTGAGTTGTGTATACTTATAATTTGAGCATCTTATCTTGCTCTAGTATCATTGTGAGTAGTGTATTCTCATTTTCTTAAGCATCCTTCTCTAGTATCATTGTGTATCACTCACTACAAGGAATAGGGGCACATAGCAATGGTTAAGGCGACACAATTTCGTCGCTATAAAATTGCAAAATGCATCGCAATGAGCGTTGAGCGTGGACCGTTGATTAAACGACGAGCCAAACGACGTTTTTCTCGACGTGTGGCGCGACGGGGTGTGCGACGCTCGCATAGAGCGTCGCTAACATGATGGTTTAAAAAAGCGTCGCATAAGCGATGCTTTTTGCATCGCATAAGCAATCCTTTCTGCATCGCATAACCGATGCTTTTTGCATCGCATAAGCGATGCTAAAAAATGTTGCTTATGCGACACCAATTCCAGTGGTTTTTATGATGCGTTACCATCGCTTACACGACGGTCTATTTATGGAAAAAAATTAAAACGTTGGATGCTCTTCGATCGGCATTTTCACACATTTGATCGAAGAGCTCTCCAACGTTCGCAATTGCGCTGCACGTACAAGCTGAAATAAGTATATGCAAATTTGTTGTTTTGCCTAAACTCTATCATATTGTCTCTCTCTGTCCCTGTTTCTCTCTTTCTACATCTTTCTCTCTTTGAATTCTCTCTCTCTCTCTCTCTTCTCTCTCTCTTTATTGCAAGTTATTCAAGAAGCTAACCAAGCAAAAAGTATGGCTAACTATTGTAAGTACAATTTCAATTCTTCGTATATCATTTGAATTGTGTTATTTTCATTAGATAGCATACTCACACTTATTGATATACACATATACACTTATACATGATGAAGATGCACGTTCACACATATACACATATACACATGCACATACACACACATATATACACACAAATACATGTGCACATACACTTAGACATACACACACATACACATGCATATGCACAAACATTTCTACAACCACATAAAAAGACTTTCATGCATGCATTATTGCATATATATATACACATACACACATTAACATATACTTAAATACATGTATATGCACATCCACATGCATGCACATTCACATGCATGCACATGGATGCAAATGGAAATGCATCCACATACACATGCATGTTTCATACATATACACATGCATATACATACATTATACACATATATACACATATATATGCACATACGTACACACACATATACACATGCACACACACATGCACATACATACATATACACATATACATGCACATACACACATATACACATAGAGTTACACATATACATGCACATACATATACACACACATACACATGCACATGCACATACTCATATACACACATACACTTACACATGCACATGCACATACATACATATACACACACATGCACATACATACATATACACACACATACATATACACTTACATACACACATATGAATGAATTATATAATTAAAGTACTAAAACACATGCTTAATATAAACAATAATAACAATCAATACAACAAAGCTCTTCATTACTTAATACCATACACACAATTCAAAACATAACTGAAATGAGAAATATATAGATAATATATATATATATATATATATATATATATATGTGTGTGTGTGTGTGTGTGTGTGTGTGTGTGTGTGTGTGTGTGTAAATACATATAATCCAATGTCATAATCAAGAATCCTAATCATCATCATCATCATCATCATGATCATCATTATCATCAGCAGCATCATGATCATCCTGATCATCCTCATCATCATGATCACCCTGTGACGATCGAGATCGTCCCTCCTGTGTCTGTCTCTCCACCTCATCCATATCTTCCTCTCCATAATACTCATGTATTACATATAACAAACATAAATAAGTAAAACAATTAAACCATTCATAAAAATAAGATAATTATATAAAATTTAATAATACTCACAAAGGCATCTGAATGATCTCGCATATACTCGCTCAAACGCAGATATCCAAAATGTGTAGCATACTCGATCTCATGTTTCATAGGATATCGGCCATAATCCTTTCGCTGCATTGAAATAAATAAAAAAGATTAGTTTCTTGCATTTTAACTAAAATAAAAAATATACTCACACATAACACATATACTTACAAATGTAGCTACAAAACCATGATGGCCCATTTGGCTTAGGTGCGATGTGTGGCCCGACTCAACTCTCTTCTTTGCAGTAGCCTGTTTATTTAAGAAAAAAGAAATACATAAATCAAATGTAAAAAAATACTAAAATATATGAAAATTATAAATATAAACTATTAATTTGTATACCTTCTACTGAGGAAATGACTCCTGAAGACGTAGCTGTCTACGAAAAAACTGCCACGTCTCAGGTGGTATGTTAGGTCACCTCTTATTTTTTTCCACCATAAAATATCTCCTGTTAATTTAATCTCAAATAGAAAAAAAAATCAAAATACATACAAATATATACACACACATACACATACACATATACATGCAAATATATACGCATACATATATGCATACATATACACATATACATACATATAACATAAACACACATATACATATCCACATATATACGTACACACAAATGCATGCATATACACTCATTCATACAAAATACATGCATTTATCCCACAATAATGTGTATTTGTGTATATGTGAATATGTGTGTATGTGTAAATGTGTATATGTGAATATGTGTGTATGTGTAAACATGTATATGTGAATTTTTTGTGTAGGCTAATAATCAGATTATTAATATCAAGTACCATTAATTGTAGATATTGATCAATCAGATGGAACTCCACCACCATCTCCTTATCGTGCAACGGCTATATACTGTAAGTATATCAAACATTTAATTTTAAATATATTTGATGGATACATTGTTAGTATATGATCAATGTCTACCCCTCATGATTGTATGCACATTTTGTAAGGCCCCCTTTATGAGGAGAAGCCAAGCGTGCATTACCCAATTGATGGGAATCCCAACTTGAATGTTGGATGAAGGTCATATTGGACCATGTAAGGTATTATAAGGAAAGGGAGTTACCAGGGTCCCCAATTGTGGGGTCCGGGGAATATTCCATGGAATATTCCCTGTCGGAGTCAGAAATCATTTATATTTGTTAGGTTGGTTCAACGAGTCTAAGTCGTGTATGGCAATTACGCGGGCGGTGGCCGCCCACGCTCTACTGCCCATGTATAGCCGTCCATGGCAGGCCACCCATGATCCTATATATACATGACTTCTGCACTACCTAAGACATTGAGTTGAGCCAGCATACCTCTACCTTGTATCTCCCTATCTAGAGTTGTCTAGATCACCATTTAAGCTCTACCTTGAGAGCGCACGAGTGGACAACGCCATCATCTTTGTACTTGCTGCTAGTAGAAAATTGTTGAGATTCTCCTATATCTGTTATCTTCTCTGCTATTGCTCCTGTGTTATATTGGGTAACTATTGTCTTACATGGTATCAGAGCTGTAAGGTTCGAATAGCTTGAGAAGTATCATTATTTTAGCCTACTAGCAGACTAGAATATCAGTAGATTATTCGAGTGATTACATGATGGCTTCATCCTCAAACACTAGTCTTGGTACTTCAGCTAATGTTAATGCTGCACCTATTCGAATTCGTCCACCTGCATTCACTGAAGGGAAGCTGGATGGAACCAACTATACACTCTGGAAGTTCAAAATTTCTGCAATTCTGGACTCCTATGAATTACTTGACACTGTCATGGGACCGATGGGATTGGATCCAGAGCCTATACCAGTTGAAGATCCAGCAAATTCAAGATTGATGATTCAGCCAGATCCAGATCTTCTACGAGCTTGGAAGAGGCGGAATGCTGATGCATTATGTGTGATTGTCACTAGTGTAAGTCATTCTGTGCTTACTTTAGTTCAACATACTACTAAAGCACATGAGGCTTGGGGCATATTGGCTCGACAATATGAGACCAAGAACCACACTAGGATACAGAATTTAGAAAATCAGTTGGCAAATGAAAAGCATTCTGATTCTGAAAAGGCTAAAGATTTTATCAAACGGATAAAGCATCTTCAAGATCAATTGGCTGCAGTTGGTGTTGTTATAACACCAGAAGAGCTGGCTCGAAGATCTGTACGTGTTCTTCCAGCAAAGTATGATGGATTAGTAACAACCCTTAACACTCAGGTAAGGCCAACTCCTCTTACATTTGAAGAGTTTTGTGCCATGCTTTTAGAAGAAGAGATGCGGCTGAAGAATCGGCAAAGTACAACTGATGCTGCATTCTCAGCAAATGCAAAAGGTAAAGGCTCTTCAGAGGGATCAAAGAAGAAGCCAAAGAAGAAAAAGTTCACAGGAAGTTGCTTCTATTGTGAAAAGAAAGGCCATGCCATCAAGGATTGCAGAAAGAAGCAAGCTGATGAACGGAATGGGACTATAAAATCATCATGGAAGAACAAAGAGTCTGCAAACAACACAGAGCTGGAACTTTGGGTAGCTATTGAAGAGGTATGTTCATCTGCTCAAGCTCGTGTTGATGAGCCATGGATTTTAGATAGTGGAGCTTCTCGCCATATGATCAGTAAAAAGGATTGGTATAGTTCCCTAGTGCCTCTGCGGGAATCCATCAATGTAGTGGTGGGAAATGACTCCAAGTGTCCAGCTGAAGGAACTGGAACCATCTCTTTTATCACTTCTCCAGGTGTTGAGAAAAAGTTATCCGATGTTCTCTATGTACCTACACTCAAAAGAAATTTGTTGTCAGTTTCTGCAATAACAGATCATGGACTCGAAGTTCACTTCAATAAGAGTGGTGCGGAAATCATGGATTCATCAGATAATGTTGTAGGGATAACTTGTATGAGTTAAGTGCTTTAACTGCTACAGAAGATAAAGATGTAAGCAGGTTATGGCACCAACGATTTGGGCATCTCAGATTTGCACTTTTGAAGGAGATGCAACGAACAGGGATGGTTGCTCATTTGCCTGCATTTTCAGAGTTGCAGGAACCTTGTGAAGCTTGTATGATGGGCAAGCAACAACAAAAGGCGTTTCCAAGAGAGACCAGCAATTGATCTCAAGCTCCTCTAGAGTTGGTACATGCTGATCTCTACGGTAAAATGTCTACACCTGCTTTAGGAGGATCTTTCTACTTCTTGCTGTTAGTCGACGATTATAGTAGAAAGATGTGGGTTTATTTCATTCGAGAGAAGGCTGATGCTTTTGAAAAATTTAAAATGTGGCATAAGTATGTAGAAAATGAATCAGGAAGGAAACTGAAGAAATTTAGAACAGATAGAGGAGGTGAATTCTTGTCAACAGAATTCAACAATTACTGTAAGGAGCATGGTGTGAAAAGGCAACTTACCATAGCTCATACACCCCAACAAAATGGCGTTGTTGAGCGCAGGAACAGGACAGTAGTTGAAATGGCTCGTTGTATGTTGAAGGCTCAAGACATGCCTGATTCATTCTGGGCAGAGGCAGTCAATACAACAGTGTACATCCTCAATCGAAGCTACACAAACGCACTGAAGGGGATGACTCCTCAAGAAGCATATTCTGGTAAAAAGCCTTCAGTTTTGCATTTCAAAATTTTTGGTTGTTTCTGTTATGCACATATTCCTGATTCAACAAGATCAAAGTTGGATTCAAAAAGCAAAAAGTGTGTCTTCCTAGGATATAGTGAAGAGTCTAAAGCATACAGGTTATGGGATCCTGAGGCAAGGAAGATTTTTATTAGTTGAGATGTGGTGTTTGATGAACGACCACACTTAGTAGAAGATAAAGGTAAATCTACTATCTCATCAAACGGAGAAATATCTCAACTTGTGCCTATCAAAAGACAGGTTAAAGTTGAGGAGGAGGAAACATCTGATGGAGAAATTTCCTCAATAAAAAGCCAACCAGTTGTAGCTGCACAGCGTAAGCCACTACCGAAGTGGGCACAACAGCTCTTTGATGATCACAATCCACATGTAAATGTACCAGAATCATCATTGGATGGATTAGGAAGATCAAAGAGAATAGAGGAGCAAAGAAGAGCCTCAGAACACATTGTTAACATGGCTCTAATGGCAGATATCATGGGTTCGATAAAGGAACCTACCACCATTGAAGAAGCCATTGATGATCCAGGTTGGAGAGCGGCAATGCAATCTGAGTATGATAGTATACTCAAAAATGATACATGGGATCTAGTCGACTTGCCGCCAAAGAAGAAGGTAATAGGTACTAAATGGATTTGGAAAGCTAAGTATAAAGTTGATGGAACATTAGAAAAGTATAAGGCACGATTAGTTGCACAGGGTTTTTCACAGATTGAAGGATTTGATGTTCAAGAAACTTTTGCACCAACAGCACGCATGACAACTATTCGGACGGTACTTGCAGTAGCTGCACAAAAGTCCTGGCCTATTTTCCAGATGGATGCCAAATCTGCATTTTTGAATGGTCACCTCAAGGAGGAGGTATATGTATCTCAACCACCAGGTTTTGAGGTGCCCAATTCAGAAAATAAAGTTTGCAGGTTGAAGAAAGCTTTGTATGGACTTAAGCAAGCTCCACGGGCTTGGTACCAACGAATAGATCATTTTTTTAAAAATATGGGTTTTGAAAGAAGTACTTCTGATGCTAACTTGTATGTAACAAAAAGGGATAGCAAGCTAGTTGTTGTCATTGTATATGTAGATGATTTGATCATTACAGGAGATCATCAGGAACTCATCAATCAAACTCGGATCAGCTTGGGAACTGAGTTTGAAATGACAGACTTAGGTCTACTCCATTTTTGTCTGGGAATTGAAGTATGGCAAAGGAAGGATGGCATTTTCATCTCACAACAAAAATATTCCAAAGAAATTCTCAAGGCATTTGGAATGATGGACAGCAAACCAACTAGCACACCTATGGAGGTAAATCATAAGCTATCTATGGATGATAACATGCCTGATGTAGATGCTAAGAAGTATAGGAAGCTCGTTGGAAGTCTTATTTTTTTGTGCAACACTAGACCAGACATTTGCTATGCTGTTGGAGTGTTAAGCAAGTTTTCCAACAAACCTAAGGAGAGTCACTGGAATGCTGGAATGCGAATTCTAAGGTACATTGCAGGAACCTCGGATTTTGGTATTTTGTATACCACAGGTGATACACTCCAAGGATATTGTGATTCAGATTGGGCTGGAGATTGTGATTCTAGAAAATCAGTTTCTGGATATTGTTTCTCACTTGGTTCAGGAATATTTTGTTGGGTAAGTAGGAAGCAACCAACTCTCGCACTCTCCTCCACTGAAGCAGAGTACAAAGCAGCTTGTTTTGCTTCTTGTGAGGCAGTCTGGTTAAGGAGAATTCTTGCAAATCTAGGCTTTCCATCAAATATGCCAATTGTACTCAAGTGTGATAATCAAAGTTGTATGGCTATTGCAAAGAACCCAGTATTTCATGCTCGCACCAAGCACATAGAAGTACAGTACCATTACATTCGTGAGCTAATTGAAGATGAAATTGTGGAGCTAGAATATTGCCCAACAGAGGCGAATTGTGCTGACATATTCACTAAAGCACTTGGAAGAGAGCAGCTCAACAAGCATCTTCAACAGATGGGCATAGGACCGAGACCTACTTGATTTATCATCGGTAAACATTGAGGGGGGGTGTTAGTATATGATCAATGTCTACCCCTCATGATTGTATGCACATTTTGTAAGGCCCCCTTTATGAGGAGAAGCCAAGCGTGCATTACCCAATTGATGGGAATCCCAACTTGAATGTTGGATGAAGGTCATATTGGACCATGTAAGGTATTATAAGGAAAGGGAGTTACCAAGGTCCCCAATGTGGGGTCCGGGGCAGCGGTGAGCAGCCCCGGCTGGGGGGTCCAAGGGGGCCAGCGGGCCCCCTGGCTAGGGGGTCCCAAGGGGCCAGCGGGCCCCTTGGTGGGGGTCCGGGGGCAGCGCCCCCGGCGCGACGATAAAGGGAATATTCCATGGAATATTCCCTGTCGGAGTCAAAAATCATTTATATTTGTTAGGTCGGTTCAACCAATCTAAGCCGTGTATGGCAATTACGCGGGCGGTGGCCGCCCACGCTCTACCGCCCATGTATAGCCGTCCATGGCAGGCCACCCATGATTCTATATATACATGACTTCTGCACTACCTAAGACATTGAGTTGAGCCAGCATACCTCTACCTTGTATCTCCCTATCTAGAGTTGTCTAGATCACCATTTAAGCTCTACCTTGAGAGCGCACGGGTGGACAACGCCATCATCTTTGTACTTGCTGCTAGTAGAAAATTGTTATCTTCTGTTATCTTCTCTGCTATTGCTCCTGTGTTATATTGCGTAACTATTGTCTTACATACATAACTTATATATTTTTTTGTTTCTTATTATAATCAAATTTTGATCAATCAGAGGGTACTCCACAACCTCCTACCCATGCAACGACTTCACATGTGTCCTCCGATAGGAATCATGATGAATTTTACTATCAAGAGCTTATTATATGTTGGTGTAACTCTTGTTATGGCACGTATCGAAGACCAGGATTGGAATGTATTGAACATGAGGCAAAGTATGGTACTTTTGAGCATGCACCATCACCTAGTCAACGTGATAATGCTTGGGTATGTATTTTTTATATAAATTAATGTCATTATTTTATTTAAAAACCATATACAAAATCAAATTACTGTTGATATACAGGAATACTTGCTCGATGATGATGATGATGATGATGATATTTTTTCTCATAATGTTAATATACCTTGTACACGTCATGGACATCAATTACAAGCAGAGGTTTCTAGAAATCCTCTACCTCTTGGTTTAGAGACTGAAACGGTTGGAGATTATCCACTGCCAGCTCGTGATCATTCTCTAGTACAAACATATGATAGAAGAAGATATGGAGGATGGAATAGAGGACCACTTCCTTTAGATGGAGAGGTTTTCAACTTTTGGGGTAATCGCTATATGATTGCTCCATCCACTATTACTAATGTTGGTCGTGGTCTCTTTATTGTAGAGGATTTGTATGTGCCTCCGAACTCTGAAGTCACTCTTATGTCATTTTGTGGTCCTATATATGGATGGGGAGATTGGCATCGACTTTCATGTTATGTTCAAAGCATGAGTACTTATGGAATATGCTTGAACGTAGAAGGATTTTACATGCAGAAAATGAAAGATTATATATTGAAGGAAGACCTTACACACATGGAAATATAGGAGGTTTAATAAATAGTAGTCGAGGGATACATAATAGTTCAAGGACTAATTGCACATTTGAGGAGCGTGAAAATAGTCATGAATCACCATACATGAGTAGAGATGTATGAAGATACATAGTTATCAATGCTATTACTACATTACATGCTGGTGATGAACTATTAGTGAATTATGGATGGCGTAGACCTCCAAGAGCACCTTTTAGCTAGAGAGAATAAAATTTTCCTATTCATATTTAATAACTTATATATTTAATTTTATGTTTAAAGTTATACATACCTATATCGAATGAAGAGGTTTTGTCCATCTAGCCTTTAGAATTGTCCACCCAACCTTTATAATCTTCTTGACACATGTTTCTCCTATTTTAGTCGACCTAATACCTGTGCTTCTAACTCTTTTGAATACAAATATTAAGTATCAGTTAGCTCTGCAGGTATTAAGTCATATGTAAAATGGGAGGAGCAAATTTATCTTGAAGATTTTGAAGGATGGAAAAATAATTTTAAAGGATGGGCGGACAAAAAGTGTCCATTCAATGCAGGTTTTTATTCTTACTTTAGATAAGGTAAGAACAAGAACTTGCATTGAATGGACACTTTTTGTCCACCCATCTTTTAAAACTATTAATGCATCTTTCAAAATATTCGCGATAAAATTTGATCCTCCCATTTTACATATGACTTAATACCGTCATAGGTAATTGATACTTAATATTCATAAACAACTTAGCAAGACAGGTAATAGATTGACTATAAAATGGGAAACTGCCAGACAATTCAATGGTCTAGATATGAAAATTTGCAAACCACAATATACAAAAAAACAATTAAAAACATATACACACATACACATGTTATGAGAGTAAGGTCAAATTATACATACCTGTATCGCATGAAGATGTTTTGTCCATCTAGCCTTTAGAATTATCCACCCATTCTTTAGAATCTTCTTGACACATATGTTTCTCCTATTTTAGTTGACCTAATACCTGTGCTGCTAACTCTTTTGCATACAAATATTAAGTATTATTAGCTATGCAGGTATTAAGTGGTCAATAAAATGAGAGAACCAAATTAATCTTAAAGATTTTGAAGGATGGAAAAATAATTTTAAGAAATGGGTGGAAAAAAAATGTTCATTCAATGCAAGTTTTTATTCTTACTTTAGCTAAGGTAAGAACAAGAACTTGCATTGAATGAAAAATTTTTGTCCGCCCATCCTTTAAAACTATTAATGCATCTTTCAAAATATTTGCGATAAATTTGATCCTCCCATTTTACTGATGACTTAATGCCTTTTAGGTAACTAATACTTAATATTTGTAAACAACTTAGCAAGACAGGTAATAGATTGACTATAAAATGGGAAACCGCCAGATGATTCAATGGTCTAGATATGAAAATCTACAAACCACAATATACAAAAAACAATTAAAAACAAAATCAAATATACACAGCTACACATGCATACATACATACATATTCATACATACACATACATACATACATACATACATACATACACATGTATACACACATACATATACATATATGCATACATATATGCATACGTATATATACATACATATATACATATACACATACACATATTGTTGATATATTTAGGTAGTGATGTATGTGAACACTCTAGGACCGTCGGGGTACTTTTTTCCCTCTTTAGGAGGTTTTTTTCCCTCGGCTTGTATATACGTCTATTGCCCTAATGGGCTACTTATCTTTGTACAATCTCTAGTAATACATTCAGTATTGTGCGTTGAGCTCCAAGATTCTTCTCCTTCCTTGTGATGTTCGCGTGCTTCCGTAGACGTCTATCTCCAACAATTGGTATCGAAGCAGGTCGTCGCTTCATCTAGGGCGCCATCGACACTCCTCCGGTTGCAGTCTCATAATCGCATGAATTTTGGTGAGCATACTCCACGTGTTTTCGAGATCAAAACAGCTTTGCTGTGTTGTGCCGAAATCACGATCTGAGCTCATTTCGGCCTCCGAATGCACTATCGCGGTGCTTGTGTAGGCTATTTTGTCTTTTTGTGCCAAAAGTATACACCAGTTTCTGTTCACCAATATAAGCGTCTCGAAGTCTCCTACAGGTCTAGCGGAATTTGTTTGGCCAGTTCTGTTCAACTTTTTGAGATACAGTCAATTTTCTGCATCAAGGTATTTTAGTCACTGGCCATGGCTGAAAGCAGTGATGTATTCCGTATGTTGGCTGTTGAGGATAAGTTGGATGGTACCAACTAATCGTTATGGGCTTATATGATGCGACAATGTTGGTTGCAAACGGACTGTGGAACATTGTGCAAGGTGTCGAAAAACGTCCTATCACACCTGCAACTGTTACAACTATAGGTACTGAAGCTAATGCAAAAGGTGTCGAAGATGGTGATATTCTGCATATTCCTATTCGTGCTGTGGTTTTTGTTGTACCTACTACAGAGCAAATTCACTGGGATGGCAGAGATGCCCAAGCACATGCATTGATAGCTTTGTCTGTCAAACGTGCCATTATTTCTCACATTCGCTCTTGCAGAACAACTAAGGACGCTTGGGATACACTTACCACATTGTACCAAGCTAGGAATGATGCTTGTGTTGCTTACCTCCAAAAACAGTTGGAGAGTGAGTACATGAATGAAGGTGATTCTATGGACAACTTCTTAACGAAGATCAAAGACTTGAAGGAACAGTTGATTTCTACTGATGAGATTATACCAGATAGCTCACTTGTGCAGACCGTTCTGAATGGTCTTCCTGATTCATATCAGAGTTTTGCTTCTACTCTTCGGTTGATGATGAAAGGAAATCCAAATGCCTTATCGTTTGAGGAGTTAGTCTATGTTCTGTTGCAAGAAGATCAGTCCAGGTAGAACATGTCCATTATGCGAGTTGCAGATCAAGCTTTCCTCACTAGTCAAAAGGGCAAAGGAAAATGGAGCTCTTCAACTAGTAAGCAGAAATCTGCTAATTCTGCACATTTGAAGAAGGAAGATAAAGATGAGAAGAAATCAGAAAAGGAGAAATTGTTTTGTAAGTACTGTAAAGGGAATGATCATATCATAAAAAACTGTCCAAAACTAGCTGCTAAAGAGGCAAAGAAGAAAGAGGCTTGAATGGTTGTTGCAGAGGCCTCTACACCAAAAACAGAGTCTGCTAATCTTGTGCAAGAAGAAGAATGGGCGTTTACTACTATCTGCAGTTTTGACCCATCTTCTCATGAGCAGTGCATGTCTGCAATAGACTCAGATGTTTGGTATTTTGACAGTGGGGCAACCAAACATATTACCTCGCAGCGTAGTTTCTTCTCTTCACTCGAGCCTGCCCCTACAAGGAATACTATTACATGCACCAACAACTCCTCTTATCCTATTATGGGAGTTGGTAAGATCATTTTGACTACTGCTGATGGTAGTTCTTTCACTTTGTCAGATGCTTTATTTGTGCCAGGGATCAAGAAGAACTTGTTATCAGTTTCTGCATCAGCCAAGATTGGCTTGGTTGTGAAATTTGTTGATGACAGGTGTACAATTCATGATTTGTCAAATGGCGATGTGATTATTGCTTCTGGCATTTTATGTCGTGGGCTGTATAAGCTCATAGACTATCAAAGATTTGTAAATGATTTGGCATGTGCAGTAAATGATTCTCAGGCTATGTCAGATGCAAAGCTTTGGCATGCACACTTTGGTCATCTGAATTTTGCTAGTTTGCTACGCCTACAGAAATCTAAAATGGTGTCCTCGTTGCCCAAACTTGATGCACCTGGAAAACATGTTTGTGAAGGCTATATTTTGGGCAAAATGCAGCGTTCACACCTTCTTTTGGGAATTGTCTTTACTTCGTGACTTTCATCGATGATTTTTCTAGGTATGCATGGGTATATCCATTGAAGACAAAGTCCGAAGTGTTCATGTGCTTCAAACAGTTTTTGGTTTTGGCTGAAAATTTGTCAGCATGTAAAATGGGCACCCTCCATTCAGATCGAGGGGGGGAGTATATGTCTTCTGATTTTAATGCATTTATGGCTGAATGTGGGATAAAACACCAGTGTACAGTGCCGTATACACCTCAACAGAATGGAGTTGCTGAAAGAAAGAACAAGTCACTCATGGAGATGGCGAGGTGTATGGTCAAGAGCCAGGCTTTACCACATAGTTTCTGGCTTGAGGCTGTCATGTGTGCAGCATATGTACTTAACAAGTGTCCCACCAAAGCACTGCAATCTATCACTCCATATGAGGCTTGGCATGACTGCAAGCCATATGTTGCTCATCTGCGTGTTTTTGGTTGTTTGGCATATGCATTAGTGCCTGAACAACAATGCAAAAAATTGGATGATAAAGAAGTAAAATGTATTTTTGTTGGGTACATTTCAGAAAGTAAAGGCTATTGTTGTATCATCCACAAACTAAACACATTCTGGTTAGCTATGATGTTGTTTTTGTGGAAGATGCTAATCAGCCATTGCTTTCATGTACTAAGGAGACATCTGTTAGCTCCAAAGACATGTATGATACTTTGCTGCCTCTTTTCACAGGTGGACAATCTAGTGCTGGTCCTAATGAGGCAACTTCTCAGCCTTTGCAGGTTTCACGTGATGATGTAGATCATTCCATTTCTAATGCATATTTACATGATGCACTTATTGATGAGAGAGCTGATATTGAGCAGGCAAGAACTATGCCAAAATGGCTGGTGCAGACCTTGCGTGACAGGAAATTAGATGCACCTCTGTCATATCATACTTGATCAGGCTCTCATAGTGCCTCTTTTGCATCAGATTGCTATGCTATGGCTTCATCTAGTCTTTGTGATGAGACTGAGCCTGTTTCGTTTGATGAAGCACAAAATTCAGAAAACTGGATGGCTACTATGCAATCTGAATATGATGCTATAATGAAGAATGGTACTTGGTCTTTATGTGACTTGCCTCCTGGCAAGAAGGCCATTGGCACTAAGTGGGTATACAAGCTGAAGCGTAAACCTTATGGTACAGTTGACATGTATAAGGCTAGGCTTGTTGCAAAGGGTTATGCACAAGAAAGAGGCATTGATTTTGATGAGACCTTTGCACCTACATGCCGTATGACTATTGTTCGGAGCATCTGTGCACCTGCAGCCCAACATGGTTGGAATGTACATCAGTTGGACATTAAAAACTACATTTCTAAATGGTGACTTGCATGAAGAGGTGTATGTTTTTCGGCCCCCTGGTTTTGTGTAGAAAGGGCATGAAAACCAGGTGTGCAGGTTAAAGAAGGCATTATATGGTTTAAAGCAAGCACCACGTGCTTGGTATGAAAAGATACATGCCTATCTGATTGCACATGGTTTTGAGAACAGTCCAACTGAAAGCACCTTATATGTTAAGCGTGCTAATGATGTACTCTGATCATTGTGGTTTATGTTGATGACATGCTGCTCACTCGTCCTCATGAGAGGCATATTGTTGTTTTTAAGGCTGATTTGCATGCCTCATTTGAGATGTTTGATTTGGGGCAATCACATCACTATTTGGGCATTCAATTTCTGCAAGTTGATGGCGGAATGGCTTTGTGTCAAACGAAATATATTGACACATTATTGCAGCGTTTTGGCCTTGAAGACTGTAAGCCTATTGCCACTCCTATGGAGACAGGTTTACGATTGAGTCTTCATGATGCTGGAGATGCATTTGATGTTGTTCTCTATCAACGGGCTGTTGGATGCTTGATTTACTTATGCATTACTCGGCCAGATATTCAGTTTGCTGTCTCACAGATGAGCAGGTTTATGCATTGCCCAGCACTCAAGCATTGGCAGGCGGTTAAGTGCATCTTCCGCTACTTGAGTGGTACTCGGCTACTTGGGTTGTTTTATCCCAAGGGGGGATCACTACCGCCAGATTTGCATGCTTTTTCTGACTCTGATTGGTCTAATTGCTATGACACTCGTGTGTCCACTAGTGGCTTTTGCTTCATGCTTGGTAGCTCATGTATATCTTGGTTGAGCAAGAAGCAGCCTACTGTGGCCACTTCCAGTTGTGAGGCTGAGTATAGGGTAGCTTTCACAACGAGTGTTGAGTGTGTGTGGCTCAGACGTCTTATGGTTGATTTGGGTGTTGGTCAATCTTTTGCCACCACCATCTTCACTGACAGTCAGAGCACATTGGCAGTTGCGAGGATCCCTGTGTTCCATGCTCGCACTAAGCACATTGAGGTGCATTATCATTATGTCAGGGAGAGGTTCTCTGCTGGGGTGATCAGCTTGGCATATGTGCCCACGTAGGAGAACATTGCAGACCTTTTCATGAAGGCTCTGCCTAGGGAGAAGTTTGAAGCTTTCCGCAAAGCTTTGGGCTTACTTCCTTTGGTGGAGTGATTTCCACATAGCTTGGCACTTCCTTATACATGAGTGCCAGCTACTTGTTCACCGCATCACTCCTAGGGGGGATTTGTTGATATATTTGGGTAGTGATGTGTGTGAACACTCTAGGACCACCGGGGCACTTTTTTTCTCTCTTTAGGAGGTTTTTTTCCCCCGGCTTGTATATACGTCTATTGCCCTAATGGGCTACTTATCTTTGTACATTCTCTAGTAATACATTCAATATTGTGTGTTGAGCTTCAAGCTTCTTCTCCTTCCTTGTGTTGTTCGCGTGCTTCCGCAGACGTCTATCTCCAACACATATGTATATGCAAGCATATGCATATACACATCCATATACACATACACATAAGCATACACATATATAAAATTATATATATATATATATATATATATATATATATATATATATATATATATATATATATATATATATATATATATATATATATATATATATATATATATATATATATATATATATATATATATATATATATGTGTGTGTGTGTGTGTATATATTTATTTATTTACTTTTTTTAATATATCTTTTTTTTATGAACTTACACGTTATTATCTGAAAATTTTTTACCAAGTCAGAATATTCTTCCTACCTCACATGATGAAATGAAGAAGATAATCAACAATCTTGGTATAGATTTTCAATGTATACATGCATATCCTAACGATCGTATTTTATATAGAGGTGAATATGCAGACTCTTTGACATGTCCCAAATGTCAATCTCCTCGATATAAGGGCGAAGAAGGTAAAATCCCAAAATAGGTATTGAGACATTTTCGATTGGCTCCACAGATTAGACATATGTTTCAAAGCCCCGAATTATCAAAGCTTTTGACATGGGGACATGATCATAAAAGTACTCATGGAATAATCAGAATTCCTCATGATAGTGTTGTTTTTCAGCATATTGATTCTACATGGTCTGAATTTGCACAAAATCCACAGAATCTAAAGTTAGGAGTTGCATTAGATGGGGTTAATCCATTATCCATGAAATCCAGTATATGGTCAACATGGCGAGTGGTAGTCATAAACTACAATCTTCCGCCATATCTTAGCATTAAAAAGGAACATTTAATGCTTTCACTTTTAATCCCAGGCAAAAGACAAGTTAAAGATATGAATATATATCTTGCTCCTCTCATTGACGATCTCCAAGAGTTATGGAGAGGTATTAATGTCATTGATGTATCGAAAAGCATCAATGAAAGACATATTACGGTTCGTGGTATTGTGGCTTGGACTATTCACAATTTTCCAGGATATGGTGTTTGTTCAGGTATTGATGTAATTTTTTTATTCAATATACATATGAATAAATATGATTTAATCTAATTATATTTTTATCGTTTTCATGATGCAGGAATATCTATTAAGGGTTATAAAGCTTGTCCATATTGTGGTGATTGGTTGAGATCAATCTATAGTAAGAATCTCAACAAGAATATTTATCTTCAACATCGACGATTCTTGTCTGATGATCATCCATTAAGATCTAAAAGAGAAGCGATACATTTTAATGGAAAGCTTGAAATAGGTCAGTGTCCAAAACCTATGACGCCTATGGATTGGTATAAAAAATGGACAGATGGACCTTTGATAGATCCAGAATTAGAAATCTTTAGTGATGATGAAGATAATGAGTATGTGAAGAGAGGTAAAGGAAAATTGGCACTCATAGAGAACATATCAATATCGTATTCTTTGGAGTATTGGAAAGAGTTAAAAGGATGTCATCTCCTTAATCCTATGCATATATTCAAGAATATTGGTTATTCACTATGGCAGCATCTTCTTGGACTAAAAGATACCATAGCATCAAGGAATGATTTGGAAGATAAAAAATCAAAACCAAAGTTATGGCTAGTTTTTGATAGACATCGATAAGAAACGACTTATGCACCTGCTCCTTGGGTACTTACAACAAAAGAGATACGGACTATCAACAATAGAATTCAATTGATTAAGACTCCTATAGGATATGGAGCATCTTTTCAAAACATTTTTACTATGGATGATAAGAGCTTATCTGGGTTAAAGATCCATGACTGGCATAAGTTTTTGAAACATATTTTACCTTTGGTTATCGATGGATGTACAACAAAAGGAGTACGAGATGTGATCTATCATCTTGGATCGCTTATAAGGTAATTATGATACTTTTATATTTAATATGTATGAGTATTGGATATCTTTTATTTTTTAATTAACTTCTTTATAATTTTTTTTATATGTATAGGTGGATTACATCCAAAGAGATTGACAAAAACTCAATCCCACAAAAAAAAACGTGAATGCAAAGAGCTACTATGTTTGATGGAGAAAAAAATTCCTACTTCATTTTTTGATATTCAGGTTCATTTATTAGTCCATCTTGTAGATGAAATAGAGATTGCAGGTGTTGTCAACACTCGATGGATGTTTTGGGTCGAGTGATTTACTGGAATATTAAAAGGTTATGTGCAACAAAGAGCAAAACTAGAAGCATCCATGGCAAAGGGTTGGATGCTTGAAGAGTGCATGTATTACATTAGTGAGTACCTTGAAAGAGTTCATGAAGAATCTCCACGTGCATGAACCAATGAGTCTTCTTCAAAAATAACAGATGAGGTATTATCAGGTAAGGGAGTTCCATTTTTATTTACATTTCAAGAAAAAAATGATGTTTCTACTTTTGTAGCATATAATAGCAAATGCATGCAAGCATTCCTTAGCGAGTACGAACAAGAACTTCAAAATCTCCGAACTAAAAGGTGAAGAAACAAAAGATATAGACGTAATCTCGATAATAATGAGATTACATATATATCTTCTTTCACGGATTGGCTATAGAGTCGTTTGCAATGCGCCAATGCAATTAATGAAGAAATCTCAGATGAGCAAAGAGAGTTAATGATAGGTTGTGAACGAAAGGTAATTTTATTTTAATAGTATTTTATTTTAATAATATTTTATTTTTTTCATATATGTATATTAGTTTCTAATTACTAATTTAATTTCTTTGGAAGGCTCGAATGTTCACTAATATGTGGGCTTTTGGACAACATATTAGAATCAAAGCCATTGATTCTTTACATAAAATAGAGGATTCTAGTATTGTTGCTTCTTTCAAGCAACTATCACGTGCTAGCTCAAAAGACACGAACCTTATAGATGGTGAACTTGGTTACGTAGGAACTATTGTTGGTATCTACAAAATTTCATTTTGTACATTCAAACAGGTAGAAAAAAGTTTATATTTTTTATGATAGAGTTAGTTATTTTGTTAAGCACCTAATAATGGGTTTTTGTTTTTATATATTTTGATAGGTCATTTTGAAGGTTGACTGGTTTCGAGCCGAGTATAAAGGTAGTAATTCCACATTAAGAAAGGAATTATCTAGGTTGCCAATTGATTCTTCCAAGGTAATGCTCACCCTTGGTGGCAAGTCATTCATGTTCAACCTAGAGGTAGGTCATTGTTTGAACAGTTTATTGTTAGAGAGATCGAAGAAAGTCCTCTTGATGATTCAACATCAGATACTGATACATCAACATCTGAAAGAGAAATTAGAATCATTTTATGTGATAATGATACTAATCGTTTTGATGAAGAGGATAATACTCTACATGCTGATTCTACTGATGAGGAA
Source organism: Ceratopteris richardii (assembly GCA_020310875.1). NCBI lineage: Eukaryota > Viridiplantae > Streptophyta > Polypodiopsida > Polypodiales > Pteridaceae > Ceratopteris > Ceratopteris richardii. Next base: position 71,330,749 of record CM035422.1, read on the forward strand.
GAGGAATGACGAGAAATCGATATTAATCCATCAATAGATGATGTGACTCATGAGAACACAGATTTAACAATAGAAGAAATAAATGAAATCAATAAGGATAATGAATATGAGACTATATTGATGTCTTACCAAAATGATGGCAATAATGAAAACATATGAGCAGATTGGATAGTAAATTCTACTCTAGTTATCGATCAATAACTTGAAGCTTCTGAATGGATATCAGATAATAGATTTTTTTTATTCAACTTGAATAACGATGAATCCTACTAGAGAGATGAAATCATGTTCTTTTAAGTTAGAACATGAATCTCGGGGGTATGCCCAATTACTTTATATATAGCTTTATCTTCGAGGAGCAATTTTATATCATTTATGTATGCATATGTGTGTGTATTCATGTGTAATATTTGTATACATATGTTAGTATGCATATATATGTATTTCATGTATATGTATGTGTGTGCACGTGTGTGATAGATGTATACATGTGTTAGTATGCATATGTGTATATATGCATATGCATTTATGTAAAATATTCATGTATTCATGTAATATATCCAAGTGTCTATAATTGTGTATGCATGTATAAGTATACATTTGTGCATGTAGGCATGTATATGTGATGTGTACATGTATATATGTATATGTGTCTATGTTTAAATGATGTACATGTAAATATGTATGCATGTATATATATGTTTATGTGTGCATTTAGGCATGTATCTGTGATTCATAATATATCTACTCCATTTTATATTCATGTATGTGTATCTACATGATGTGTATATATCTTTATATATATTATGATCCTCGTTGATTCGAGTAGCTATATATAGAGGCATAAGGTTGGGAGGAGAGACATCTCTCTAGTAGGATGTCATAGGAATAGATGCAATGTGTACATATACTTCAATCATATGGCTAAAAGGTTGAATTAGAGTTTTTAAATTAAGGGTTTTAAAACCCTAATATCAAAATTAGTTTTTTCAAATTAGGATTTTTGAAATAGGATTTATTTATTTATTTATTTATTTATTTATTTATTTATATAAAGATATCTAAGTATATATATATATATATATATATATATATATATATATATATATATATATATATATATATATATATATACACACACACACATGTGTGTGTGTGTATGCGTGTATTTGTTCCTCTAGTCTCACTCTTTTCTCTCTCTCTCTCTCATATACATACATGCATACATAAACACACATACTCATATCCACACATATATATACATAAAAGCAATGTGTACCGTGCATTATCGCGACGATGAGCCATAAGTGTCCGCATCTCTTTTAGACACCATTTATGTGACCATCCTATCCCAAACTCTTTCTCAAGTGAAATAAGTATGTATTTTTTATCCCTCTCATCATGCTCACTACAAAAATAAAAAAAAATCATGTAAATAAAACATAAGATATTTATTTCAATTTATATGGAAAATTTATACTTACTTCCATGATAAGTGGACAAGGCACAGGTAAGAGTCGCATAATGCCCGCATTCTTCTCTTGAACTCCAATCCATTCCCTATGTACACAATGTTCCCCTCTGGCTCTATATCGCACTCTACCCCTAAGGTGCCTATGCATGTCCTCATAGACAACTCTGCTCTGCTATCATGATCTGGAGGTTGTATAGGTGTCCTGAAAATAGATAGATAAAAATAAATAAAAGTGTTATAATATCATTAAAAAAGTTTATAAAAAAAAACATAGCTATGAGTAGATAGCTGTCTTCCAGCATGTGGAGCCGCAGAAGAGCCCTCCTCTAATCGTTGGGTAAGCATCTGGATCGTATAATCCAGCTCATCATCAGGCATCTCTGAGTACTCATGCATGATGATGGAGGTTTAGGCATACATCTCATGCCAAATTTTACCCTTAAATTACTAGACTCCAACTTTCAAGTGAAGCAAAGTTCACAATAACCTTGGCTGACCAAAGTCAAGTTAAACCTCTTGGTATTGTAGAAAAGGTACCTGTAGAGATGGACGGTCTGACCTTCTCTTTAGATTTTGTGGTGCTAAACCTACTGCACATCAACAAAGGTTTTCCTCTACTTATAGGGAGGCCATGGGTAAGGCACATCCAAGCCATGCATGATTGGGGAAATGATACCATTCTGGTTAACCTAGTAGGGAAGTTACAAAAGCAAGTACATTTGGATCAAAGAGGGCCTCATGGAGGTAATGTTCATTCTTTCACTATTCTTGAAAAACAACACATTTTTGTTACAAAAGCATGTAATTAAATCAAAATAAACAATGACCAAGATCTCTTTGAATGGATGGATGCTACACACTCATCATATCCATGTTATGGTGTATCTTTTTGTGAGGAAAATTGTGAACAGATAGAAACTATTGGGCTTTGAGAACCATTCATGGACTTCATAACTCTTGTAGTGTTGAGCCATTTTCTTGATGGACTAGGTGCAGAATGAACTGCCACATTACACTGAATCGGGAAAACAATAGCTTGAGAAAACCAGTTCCTTGCCATGCTAGAAGAGGAGGCACAATGTAGAAGGTGAGACATAGCCATTATAGTTGCTAGCTAAATGAATAGCGATATATGAGCAACAAATGCAAAGGGTTGTAGACTACACACCTCTATTGTGAGGTGTTAAAAGTACAAACCCTAAACCTCCAAAGAGAGAGGAAGATCCCTACCTCCAAAGGAGGGATTACCCTCCCCCTACGTACCTGCAGGACACTGCCCCCCTCGATGAATCCCAAGAATAATTCTTTTTTAGACCATAAATCCATCCCCGATACAATCTCCTTGTTGATATATTTTGGTAGTGATGTGTGTGAACGCACTTAGGACTGTTGGGGCACTTTTCCCTCTTTATGAGGTTTTTTTCGATTGGCTTGTAACTATGCCTTTAATCATAATGGGTGACTTATCTTTGTACATTCACTTGGTAATACATTCAGTATTATGTCTTGTATTACAAGCTTCTTCTTCTTACTTGTGTTGTTTGTGTGCTTCTATAGACCTCAAACTCCAATTGGTATGAGAGCAGGTTGCCACTTCATTTACAGCATTGTCAACACCCCTCCGATCACAGTCTCAAAATCACGTGAAAATTTGTGAGCATTCTCAAAGTGATTAGGAGTTCAAAACAACTTCATTCTATGGTGTTGAAATTTTAATATGAGCTCGTTTCAGCCTCCGAATGCACTGTCACAGTGCCTATGCATGCAATTTTGTCCTTTTGTGCCAAACATATATGCATGTTTCGATTTGCCAGTACAAGCCTCTCAAAGGGTGCTACAAGTTTAGTAGAGCTTGAGAGGGTAGTTCTGTTCAATTTGTTGAGATATAGTCATTTTTCTGCATCAGGGTATTTTAGTTAGTGGCCATGGTTAAAGCAATGATGTATTTCATACGTTGGCCATTGAGGATAAGTTGGATGGTAACAATAACCAATTATGGGCATAATGATGCATCATGTATTGATGGCAAAAGAACTATGGAATATTGTGCATGTTGTTGAAAAATGACCTACTACACCTGCAAATACACTTCTTGAAGCTGGTGGAGATGGCATTGAAGATCAAATTCATGTTCGTGTTCAGTTCCTACTACACTTATTGCAGAACAACTTTGATGGGATGATAGAGATGCTCAAGAACATGCATTGATAGCTTTGCCTATCAAACATGCCATTATCCCTCATATTGCTCTTGCAAAACAGCAAAGGATGCGTGTGATACACTTAACACTTTATATCAAGCAAGAAATGAGGCTTATGTTGCTTACCTCCAAAAACAGTTGAAGAGTGAGCATATGAATGAAGGAGATTCTATGGATACATCTTGGGACACCAATGGTTGGCCAAGCATGTAGCCTCTCTTGACATGGATAAGCACACTTTGAATGTTCATGTAACTATTTGAATGACCACATGTCATCTTGAAGAAATCCATGACAATTTCAGCAATTCAACAAGAATGGTGGATAAACTAACTCCTCTTGTTGCCTCTCCAAGCTCAGCCCATGACAAATAATCAAATGACTATATAGAATTCGACACTGATCTCTAGGAACATCGAGTTCTCAATCCACTAGTTAGTAGTCATCTCTGTTGTGATTTAGAAGATCGAGTGCTCAATGTGGATTTTTGGATCACAAGCAGCACTCATTGTATGATGCAGATATTCAAATCTAGTTCCTAAGGCCGAATGTGCTCTATTCACATGAGGGGGACACAACATAAGAAAAAAGTGCCAAGCAAAAATCCATGTTCATAATACAAGGCAAGACAAACACCGGACGAAGCAAGACAACATGCAACATGATCGTTTGCAACAAAGCCTCATCAAAACATGCAAATATGGGTCCGCCACTAGATTCATTCATTTGCTGGCTTCACATAATTGAGAGATCAAAACACACAACTCCTAGCGCATAAGTAGAAAGGCTCCACAATTTTGACATGCATCCAAAAGCTTCTAGGTCTACCAAGAAGATTTGGGTTCCCAAATCCCAAATTATAGAAGAAGTAGGAACTAAATACTTTTGAAAACCAAGTCAAAGGCTTTCAAATTTCAACCAATGTATGGATCATGAATGCAAGGTAGCTCCACAACAAAAGAGTACTCTATGGTGGCAACCCAAGAACCAACCGATCTTACACAACCAATATGTCAAGCCATGTGTAGTGACTTGATAGATATGTGGTGCTAATCCAAAATCATCCTCTCCAAAATTCATATTGGAAAAGGATCTTCTACCATCTTTGAAGAAGCTACAATAGACAAGAAGCAAACTCTTTGTGGAAGATCCGTGCATCATCCCATGGCTCTATCTTTTGCACACATTTATGAGATTGTTTGCATTTTTAAGCACACATCAAATTAGGGCCACATTACAAACCCTTGCATAAAATATTATTGTGATATCTCTTGCACAAGAGTTCTATATCATAATGCGAGGCCAAAATCACTTGTATACTTTGATTTTATTGGCAATCAAGGTAATTTTTCAATCCACACATTAACATGTTTAGGTAATTAGCAATGAAAGACGTCATGTTGGAATAGTCACTAAAGAAATATGGACTAAGGCTCTTCATACTAACACTTTAGCTGAATTCAAATACATGATCCTAAGTGAAATTAGCATTGTCTTTGTCAGATAATACAAGTAATCCACCGAACACGTGTGCCATGATAAAAAGGCAATTACGTCAATTTTTTTAGAGTAATTGATTCAAAAGAGTTATTGCCTATCGAGTGTTCATTTTTTGGACAATTAAACAGTCCTCTTCAATGTATATTTGGAGATATTGATGTTTACTTCTTATCAATGGTTCAATTTTTGGACTATTAAAAAATCCTCTTCAATGTGTATCACCTATCTTAACCTTATTGGTGTTTTACGTGTCCACTTTTTAGATCATAAGATGTTGATATAGTTCATGGTTATTATCAAAGAATATCCAAGTAGCAAACCCATAGAATACACATTATCATTGTATCAAGCAATGACATCCAGGTCTCAATTGTCATCATCTTTGACTTAAAGCTCTACAACGTACTAAATGGAGCCACCCTCATCCAATCCAAGTCAACACCAAGCATCCTCAAGTGAAATCCTTGCAATTATTAGGATATGATGCTTCACCAATAGGCACCCTTAGTGCACCCAGTCTAGAACCCTTTTTTTTGCACTAGTTCTTTTTATTTTCTGTTTCTAGAGTAGGTATGCATAAGGTCGACCCTACAATCTGTGCACAAGGCACCCTTGTTTATTTTTTGCCAATGCACTTCACTAATAAGTGGTACACTTGTACTATCGTAAACAAAACACAAAGAAGAAATGTCACATGCAATGTGTGTAATATCTTGTTTTGTAGAGATAAAAAAACCCTAATGTGCTTCAAAACTCACTTCCTAAAGAACAAAAGGCATGCCAATCATCCATCACAACTGAGGACCCCTTGATGGAGGAATGTTGGAGGTGGAAGCTTACAGTTGGTTTTTAAGGGCTATAGAGATAGAAGACGATCAAGGTTATGATGGTTTGAAGGGAACAAACAAGCAAGGTGGAAATGTACAAGCAAGAGTCGAGTGCGCTACTAAAATTTCTCAAATTTACCTTCATAATTGCCCATTTGTGTATGGAAATCCAACCTTAGCAAATATGTCCATATTTGCTAAGGGTAAAATTCATTAGCAAATAGGTTCATATTTGTAAAATACTCCACAATTGTGCAAGAAAAGGAGTGTTTTGAGCTTGTGCACTCATTCTAATGACCCTATAACTTTTCAGAAGATTTTTTTGCACTCGAATCAGACACCAAATGAGGCTTTATGATTTATTGTTAACTAGGGTGGACATAAAAGTGTGAACATGGTCATTTTTAAAACAGATGCCTATGAGAGTGAACTCACACTCACTTGTAAGTTCTTCTTATTCTTCTCATTATTCTCAATCAAGCTTGTGATTTTATTGGCATCTTCTTGCTCATGAGTGAAGTTTACTTGAACGCTTGTGTGTGCAGGTATGTGTGATTCCTCTTGAGTGTGTGTCTATGTGCATGGTGAAAATCTCCATATCACCAACATCGTCTCTCTGTTCCATAATTTATGGGTGAAGATTTGTTGCTTGATGACAATGTCGTGCTTGTGGGTCTACATCAAACACAAACTCATAAAGATGAAGATGTCACATTCTTCAAGATTGATATTAAATGGGGCCTATGATATGTTGGATTGAGAAGACTTGGTAGATGCTCTTTTAGACATGGAAATGTCAAGCAAGTCTTTCGTTCTGATCTCTTTCTCTTTTCCATAACAATTGACGATCAAAGGAATTTACCCATATAAATGAGAAGGATCAATAAAATTTTGTAGGAAGGCTCATGTAAAGAGTCAAGACATATATGATCGGATTGGCTTTTTTACTTTCTCTATTGTTGATGCCGGCCCTAGAATCGGCTCTTAATTTCAAATATGGATATGGATATAGAATGACATATAAATTGTAACCAAGTGGATGATCATGGGCTACCGTGGACTTCAAGAATCTTTATATATTTTATTATTTTTTTTAATGGAGGTTTGGCAAGCACCTATTCCCTCGAGTTTTAACTTTGAAAGAGAAATTGTACATATGAATGGGCATAATACTCACGAAACCTTTCGTATCCTAAATAGCAAAGGTTTCCTTCGAGTTTTAACTTTGAAAGAGAAATTGTACATATGAATGAGCATAATACTCACGAAACCTTCTGTATCCTATATAGCAAGGGTTAGATAAGGTCACAATTGGTTTCAATTGGTTTAGACTAGCCAAAGCCATTACATGTTTAGCTCGGGGGTTGAACACAAGACCTCTGCCTCAAGAGGCTAATGCTTAACTAACCCACCTACGAGACGCGAATAGATTGGCTTTTTTGTGGAGTGCTAAAATGGACAATTAATGAAGCTCATATCCTTTGGTTTGTGTCATTCAAATAGGTAGAGAAGAACTCATTCACATCTTCTACTAGAGAAATAGCTTGAAAATCAAAAGGATTTTTTCCTCTTTATTATTTTTTATAGACAAGAAACTTGTTTAGGCGAGGCCATTGGGTGCTCAACGCCTTCAAAATATCATATCAGACAAATCACTAGCGAAGATATGAAAGTGAAAAAGCGCAAATAAACTAAAAAAACTCAATAGGTCCTTGGCCGCTATCCAAGTGGTTGGGCCGCTTGTCTCTTGAGGCAGGAGCAAAGGTTCAACCCCTACAAACAACATGTGAGGGACATGTGTGACATTGGAATGATGTATCATGTGACTGATGTGCCACTGTCTGTTCTGGCCCGTGGTAGTTGTGACCACAGTTTAACCCCGTTATATAAACCCACTGTTCTTGTAAGATAAAGGGGGATCCCATGGATATTATGCCCTTCCTTGTACAATTGTAATTTCAAAGTTAAAGCCCCGGAGAGTAGGTGGCCGAACCTCCATTAAAAAAAAAAAGCACCTCAATAATTCCATCGCAGCAAGTGTCCTTATTGAGTATACTCAATAAGAGGGAAAAAAAAAGGTTAAAACTAATTTATATTCAAACATTTCCAAGTATTTGTTTTGAGATGAGCTTTATTTTTATATAATGTGTAGATATTATTTGTGCGTTTTTTTTATTCACGTTGTTTTTTTTTTTGACAAATAGCTTGTGAAACACAACATAGACTTATGTAGTGAATGTACAGGCAACATATTCATACACAACAAAATGGCTTTTGAAGCTGTAGCCCGTAGCCCAAAGGAGAAAGTGTCTTCTTCAAAGAGGTCAAACCTTATCCATTTTGACATCTTCCTTTGGAACGGTCACATCAGCCACGACGATTCCACGAAGATTTGCGAGGAGACCGCTCAATTCAAAGACTTGAACTCCCATTGAAAACGGTGTACTCTAAATATCTTGTTTTATTGAGTGGCGTTAACTTGCCAGCACACATAATATTTCGTCAACCTCATCATCATGTTTGTCTTAACGAGGGCTATAAAAGGATCCCACATGAGAGTGATGATAAATTTATTCGTCTTATTTGTAATGCACTTTAGTTTTCCATACTTCTTCCCAGGGAGATTAAGCTAAGGCCGAACTTCCTTTTATAAAAAAAAAAAAGGTCTAGTTTTTGTTCGTGCTTGCTTGCTCAGCTAGTTGGAAACTTGGATACTTTGCCTCTTAAGGTTGGAGCCTGGAGAGAGGGTTCAAGCCCACGGGCTGCAACGGGACATTCTTCATCTATCTAACTCAGCCCCTTTGAGAGAGTGTGGATCTTTGAGCACTCCTTCAATTCAAACCTTGGGGCTGCCCAATTCCAATGAGTCCTCTCGTCTTACTTTAAGACCATCCCTACCCTAGTTCTACTTTAGGTGAATTTGCAGCTATGTAATCTTAGTCGTACTAGGTGTCTAACCTTTGCTATGTAGAATATAGAGGGTTCCATAGATGCTATTTTGCTTTCACTTGTACTTTCAATTAATTCAAAACTAACTGAAAGAATATATCTCTATGATCGAACTTCCTTTCAATTAAAAAAAGATTTAATTCCGACTCATATGATAGGCTCCAACTTGGTTCTAAGACTCATGTTGCCCGAGAAAAAAAACAAGCAAAAACATCTCTCTTTGTCCACTACTAATTTTGCACATGATGTGTATATGTGGGGTAGTCCCGTTTAGCTCACATACTAATGCCATGTGTTGTTGGAAACTTCGCACTAAGAGATGGCAAGCTCATCATCTTCCCTTATTCACAATAGCTTTAACATAGACGCACATGCTGAGTTGTTGTCAAAGTCTTGTATTTGCACACCATGTGTCTCACTCCTTCCAAATGAGAGGAACTACTATTGCACTCTAACCATTCATTGCACACCATGTGCAGCCACAATGCATATGAGAGTGCTAGCCTCACCTCATCTCAACCGATGTTTAGAGGAACATTTGCACCAAAGAATTAAGTGATCTTGAGTGTGCACTTGAAAACGTTTTCACCAATGTATAGTTCATGGTGTGATGTAGAGATATCCACTTTTACAAGTTTTTTTTAAAATAGGGGCTCATTTGAAGCTTACTCCACCGAGCTTTAAGTTTGAAATTGTAACTTGTAAAGTGAATGGACATACTACTCATGGGGCCCCGTATTTCATAAAACAAGGGTTATAATGCCTGAAGATGACACAAAAGAGGATTGCTCAAAAGCAATTAGTTTCAACGGGATACACCATGATTACATTGACCTTAAGCCCATATGGTGTCTTATTGTAAATGAGGATGGAACCTTCACCCCTGCCTCAAACGACAAAAGGCCCATCCAACGAAGCTCATGTGTGTAGACACTCTTAGAAGTTTCTCTCTCTCTCTCTCTCTCAACATCATAATCACACAAAACTAATTTGCACTTTAGAAGTAACATTTTTTTAAAAATGGAGGTTCAACCGAAGCTTGCTCCCCTCGGACTTTAACTTTGCAATTACAACTTTACAAGTGATCAGGCATAATACCTATGGGATCCCCATATCCCACAAAGCGTGGTTAGATTGCCCAAAGGTGACACACTAAGAACTAGTCTCAATGGAAATATCATGGTTTGACCCTCTCCTTAGGTCCACAGTGTCCTACCGATAAAGGAAATAGAACCTTCACCCCGTTACAAGAGACGAAAAGCCCAACCAACCCAACTAGCACTCACGAACAGAAGTAACATTTTGGAGCATCCAACTTCCAAGGTAACCAATGTGTCGTAATACTTGCGGTCATTACGAGAAAAAACAAAGATCGACTACGTAAAATGACGGACTCATCACCGATGTCGACAGAGATATCAATAGAAGGGATGTCTGACTTTCCAAAATGATATCATTTTAAAAATCGGCCAACTTGTGTTACGTAATCGCCAACGCTTCCGCTTGGCTTCGAATCTCTCTCCTTCTCCAACTAAATACACAGACAGACTCTCTCTCTCTCTCTACATATATCTCTCACGCACACACGCAGGGGAACACAAACACACACAAGCACGCAAGTGTACAAGAACATGGAAGCGTTATGCAGTTCTCGCCACTTCCAACATGCCAACATGCAAAGCATATGCATTCATCCGAGAGGACTGTGCCAAGCCGGGGCTAAGTTTCAAACGTTTACAAGATGGAAGAAGAGGACCTCCGGGAAGGTGCACCCGGATAACGCCCTACTGTGCCCGAAGTCATACCGAAGGCAATGTTTTCGTAATGGGCATGATTCAGATGGCATGTTCTCAAAGCGTTGTATCGAAACAGGCGATGAATGCGTAATAAAACCTGGAGAGGTTCACGGGAACCATGTCCGTCCTGGCCGACCCGGTCGTGTTGCTCCATTGGAGCACATATTATTTCAGGTTTGTGATTATTTACTTTGGGAACTTGCACGTCAAATATGGACTGCGCTCTCTCTCTCTCTCTCTCTCTCTCTCTCTCTCTCTCTCTCTCTCACTCACACACACACACACACACACACACACACACACACACGAACTTTTGTCACTACTGATGAATGACTTTTGTCGAAATTCCATGATCAGCATTAATCAAGTAACATGCCAAAATGTTATAACTTATATGCACCGGGTATAGTCAACTCCTTTTGGGTTGAAAAGAGTCGTTGTGAGGCTAACTACTGCGAATTTACAATTAATACACAATGTCTGGAATAGATGAGGGAAAAATGTGGGTTGGCTTGCTATTGCCACTGTATTTTCACAATTGGCTTCAGGTGCCGTAGGTTTTTTTATTCTTTTTAGGTGCCTCTTTCGATGATTGTTTTGATCGATTTTCAGGCTTTGGACCCTTCACATTGGGTTGGTTTGTATATGTGGAAAACACAGACCACGACCACACAGGCCCGAATACACAGTGAGCACGTACTTGTAACTGAACAAGGTTATTTCATTAATGTTCAATATATTATTTGATCACAATTGTGGGTCGCGTATAGAACGGTTTCGCCCAATCAATGGGTTGTGTTGTCGTGACGCTTATGTGGTCCGAAGCCTGTGTTGGAGCTACACGTGGCGTTCCAGCACTCCAACCCTTAACTCCAGCACGGGCTGAAGCTTAGGAGGGTTTATCTGTTGTTTCAAGGTGTCTTCTGCACTGTGAAAACTTTCCAGCAGCTAGGGGTTTAGTAAGAACATCTTCCCACATGATGTGTGTTGAAAAATATGCAAGTTGGACTTTCTTCTGCTCAACTAGCTCGCGAACGAAGTGAAATTTTAAATAAACAATCTTTATTTTTTCCCAGTGTTTCGGGTTACTGGTCAAGTGTATACAGGAGAGGTTATCGAGGCTTTTGCATGCATATGGAGCTCATGAAAATATTCACCTTGTTGGAGCCTTAGATTCTCGAGCTAGTTCAAGGCTTGTTCTGAAGAGTTGCAAGGTGGGAAAGGTTTGACACAAGGTGGTCTTGAGAGCCTCCCATGTGGTGAAGTGGCCGTCTTCATGTTGACTCTACCATTTGTCAATGAGTCCATCCAAGATGAATGGAAATAAAGCTAGAGTCACATCTTCCCGGTTTTGCAACCCTCTTCCTCTACATAAGGAGATAAATCTCCTTACATGGTTGTTTGTGTTTTCTTGCACCGAACCCTCAGAGACAGGGTCTCTAATATTGATCCTTGACAATACGTTTGTTAAATCCTCCATCTGTAATTGCGATTCCTTTAATGAAGTCTCAAAAGTCAAATCTGGTGCTCTTGTAGTCTTCTCTTGAGAAAGAGGTGTTAGAGCTAGTTCTTGCAAGTCGCTTTGGCTTCCTTGACAAAAGTTACGAGGAAGCTTCAAAGGTATAGGGGTCTTTTAGGAGTGAGTTAAGAAGAACCTTCCCTATTATAACTTTTAAGACATTGTTGAGATTGCAAAGAGACTCTCTTGCAGCTTGGGTGTGGATCATGTACCCACCCATACTCTATAGATAGAAGCCTAACAAGCCTTGACTCCAAAGAAAAATAGAAGAAAAGGAGAAACTTACTTTCAAGAGTGTTCTGTCCCATTGGATGTGCCAAACTGTAGCTTCCCTTGCCGAGTGGCTATTTTAGGGATGGACTATCCTTAGAGAAGTATGCTCTCATTGTTGAGATTGCAAAGAGACTCTCTTGCAGCTTGGGTGTGGATCATGTACCCACCCATACTCTATAGATAGAAGCCTAACAAGCCTTGACTCCAAAGAAAAATAGAAGAAAAGGAGAAACTTACTTTCAAGAGTGTTCTGTCCCATTGGATGTGCCAAACTGTAGCTTCCCTTGCCGAGTGGCTTTAGGGATGGACTCTCCTTAGAGAAGTATGCTCTCTAACATGTTTTTTGCATTAGGAATAAACACAACTGTACACAAGCTAAAAAAATTAGTAGCCCTTAACAGTGCATAATAGTGATCAAAAGGAAGAAGATAGTCAATATCCGAATCACAAGAGACAATAAACTAACTTGTAGATAAATACCAAGAGGCTCAACAAATAACAAACATTGATACGAGGATATAAGCTTTCAATAGCTGGCATCAAGGGTATGTGGTGCTATGGGTATGCACTCTATATGCTCAATAGGTGATGTACAAATATGATATGCATAGGGAGGGGAGGCTCGGTGGTGTCATAACGCTCTAAGTGCCTGGAGTGGGTGTAGGGTATAGTGCATCGGTGGGTAAGGCATCGTGGCGATCCTCAAAATGCTCTGCACATCGAGATCGACAGGGGTGCGCTGCTGAAGTCTCCGTATCTCCATGTCATGGCGTGCGTGAATCGCCAGAATCTCTCTCTGGTGGGGACGGGCTCTCCGGAGTGGGGGTCTCGATCGTCGACGCTGTCGTCTAAGCTCCTCTGCTCTCTGTAATGTGACACCCTGCATCTAGCTGGGCCCTCGTGTGGCTATGGGTCTGAAAAACTCTGTAATAGAAGTCTGGGGGGCCAAGTGTATGTCCATCCGCTGCTCGAGAAGTGATGAAGGGCAGCGCTGGAGCTCTACTAGGAAGCGACCTAGAGGGCGCTGGTCCTCCGTCTCCAATAAAGCCCTGATCTCTCTTGGGCCCGTGGGGGGGGGGAGAGAGAGAGAGAGAGAGAGAGAGAGAGAGAGAGAGAGAGAGAGAGAGAGAGAGAGAGAGAGAGAGAGAGAGAGAGAGAGAGAGAGAGAGAGAGAGAGAGAGAGAGAGAGAGAGAGAGAGAGAGGTAGGTAGAGGTATATTAACGTCTTCCAAAGGCCAAACTTGGCCTATGAGACAAAATCATATACAACTGTGGTAATCTCTGCGTAGCAATGGAAAGGAAAAAAATACTCGCTACACAAAACTGTGTAGGCGGAAAACAGCAAAGGATGGTGGTACCTGGTAATGAGGAGGTAGTGGGAATAAAATAATGGTGCCTGGGGGGAGAGTGGCTCTGGCTAAGCAGATAATGACCACCTGATACAAGTGGGACCCATGAGGGAGTGAATGTGTATACCCTAACTGCTGATGATGGGTGGAGGTGGGTGGAGTATATGGTACATCGACGGCGGTAGGAGTGCCTCCTGGAGGAAGCCTGTCCAAGTGGTGGCGATGCGCCTGTGCTCCACCATGTAGTCGTGGGCTATCCTGATGCGTGAGATATCCTCCTGGTGGAGTCGTGGTCGTCGGTACCCAACCAGATGTGGTCGACGTCGCACCCTCTGTGCCGCTGCCTGCTGGAGTGTGAGCCCTATGCCTCTGGGAGGCGGGTCCATCCGATGTGGACCAACGCGCTCAAAATACTGAGTAATAGTCTGCTGGGTACTCACTCGTGTCTGGTGTGTAGGCTCTAGCATCTGATCTCGTCTCTCATATGCAGCCATGAGGAAACGCCCCATCCTCCGTTGGTCTGCAGTGGTCATGCACAACTGGAGTGACTCCTCTACCAAGAGCTGTGCTCGTAGGTCCGAGTATGCTGGGCATCTGATAACAAGGTGCTCCTCACTCTCTATCTCTGTAAGGCATACTGGGCACCACCTCTCCTCTCGAGGGACTCCTCTAGCCCGGCCCCTCTTGATCTCGAGCTGATGTGATGAAACTCGAAGCTGCCCAATGATGACTCGAAGGTGGTGTGGTAGGTATGTCTGCATGTAGCGTGGAGTCTCAACGAAGCCTTGGTCTGGAACCGGTAGAAAATGCTCACGGTAGTGAATCATTTTCGGTGTCAATGTCCTCGCCGGGCTGATCCATGTCCTCTGTATGTATGTATGCCATATCTCCTGACGGATGATCCTATTTCTCTCTTGGTGGGAGAGCGAATAGGTGGGAGCCTCGGAGTCGTACTGTACTTGTGGTAGTCCGTCTATGTCAAAACCATGGAGAGCAAGCCAATCCCGTGTCTCTGCATACCATGATGAGGTGTCTCCGGCTAGTGCCATGTCGCGTGATGCCTGGAAAGCTCTGTAAGTGATGCGCTCTGTGTCCATGCTCTGGATCCTGTGTAATAGGCATACTGTTTGGAAGAGTGCCTCTACTAGCATCGGTGGTGCAGCAAGCTCTTCCCTAATGATATCATAGGGTACCGAAGATTTGTTGCAGATGAGTCTAGCAATCAGAGAATCTGCGGTCTCTCCAGTGCTGTCCATGATGATGTGGCTAATCCCGGTCCCCATATAGCTGCACCATACATGAGTGCTGGGGTAACTAAAGTGTCGAAGAGCCACCCCTTTGTGCGGGGCTCATGAAAATATGCCTGGTGACACTGTCTCTCCATCAAAGCTAGCACTGCATATGCACGTGTGATGCGATCACGGGCTGCCTCAGACATGGAAAAACCCCAGAGGCTGCTGTGAAAGTCACTCCGAAGTAGACGTATGAGCCAACTACCTCAATGGGTCCGCCTGCCGCTGTGAAAGAACTGTGTGTCCTTGTTGGGGATTCGTGGACAAGAAGGAGTTTGAGGGTTTGTAGGAGAAAAAAGAGATGATGAAAATGGGTGAGAACTTCTGCAAAGGAATACTCTTGGAAACCTTGAATATTGATTATCTTTCAACAATTACAATGACTGCGCACAGTTTAATCAATGACTAAATACAACTTCAGAGAATTTCAATTACTGAAGACCAATTATCTCAAGTCCTCTAACAGCGGCCTCTCCTGCACCAATCCTTCACTTGCTTCCCGCTTCCCTTGTGCACACCTTGCACTAAGCTTCCGCCAA
Organism: Ceratopteris richardii; assembly: GCA_020310875.1. Lineage (NCBI taxonomy): Eukaryota > Viridiplantae > Streptophyta > Polypodiopsida > Polypodiales > Pteridaceae > Ceratopteris > Ceratopteris richardii. The sequence goes on from CM035422.1 coordinate 71,346,467, forward strand.
GCTAAGGAATTGGTATCACGGCGCACACACGCAATAGACCTTGGGACTCTTGGAATCCAACTCGCCTTCTCTGCACACTTTCCTCTTGACACCTCTTGCACTCTTGAATGTCGTCGCACACTGGAGGCTCTTCTTGCTTCCTCTCTTGCTTCCTCTGAAGCTCTCCCTTGCTCCTAGCTCTCAATGTCTCAAGAATAGCCTTTGTCCTTCTTTTGTTGAGTCCGCCGGTTCGCGCACTCTAACTGCAATACAATCTTGGTGTCCTTTCAATGTCCCAAGATTGTCTTTTTGAACTGGTCCTCAACGATTCGCTACTTTGTCCTGTAGTGACTTTAGAACAAGAGTGACTTTCAAAATAAAATTTTTGATTGGGCGGCCTATTTCAACCTTTGCGTACGCGGCCTTCCACCTCCACCTTTCCTTTTAATTCTTTACTTTTGCACCTTAAGATTTTAAATTCATCCTTTGAACCTTAAGAGAAGAAATACTTTGCACCTTTAGTTTCAACCGGTTAGGGCTCTACAGATGCCCACCACCTAAAGATCTCTCCGTCCCGGAGAGACAACAGCAATACAAAAACTGAGAAATTGCAAAGACACAGACATTAAAACAACGTAACCGAGGCAAGAAAAGAGGTAAAGGGTGTGTATATTATTGAGATAAGAAAAAAGATAAGGAACCCTACAAGAATTATTTAGAAATCAAAGGGATGAGTAAATTATTGACAAAGCGATAATGGAATCTAAGAGCAATTATTATGACTGTGGATGAGCAATTTATTTATACTGTGGATGGCAATTTATTGTGGAGGTTGATTGAGATTGTAAGCCGAGGTTGGTGGAGAGGGTGGCAAAGGAGCAGAAGCTTGTTCGATCGTATGCTGTAGCGAACTAAGGCATTGCCTAAGATGATCCCTTTCCCTGCGGATACGTCGGCATGCAGCATTAGCACAAAGCCCTAAGTTGGAGCGATTTTGAAGATCTTCTAAGGCTTTCATCGCAGAGTCGGCCATATCGCGATAATGATCTCTCTCTTCTTTGAGCAATCGCGCCGTTTTGGTGAGAGAGTGCCATTGAGAGTTGGCCATGCGATTGATGTTTTCTATTGTTGAGATGTACTGTTGATGAACCGAAGCGGCGGCCGATACCGAATCCAAGGAAATTTGGGAGGCCTGAGCATTGCCGAGAGCGACTATACTCGCGTCCTGTAGTAATTGTAAAAAGGAAGGGGTTGATGGGAGGTCAAAATGCGGAGGGGGATTGGCCGTTGGAGTAGGAGGGGGAGGGGAAGGGGAAATGACCTGCGGAGGAGGAGGAAGGGTTGGAAAGGAAGATGTAGTGGGAAGGGAAGGATTGGGGGAGGGGAGTGGTTGACTGACAGGGATATTAATGATAGAGGGTGAGGTGGAATCCGGGTGAATTGGGGGCATACAGGTGGGGTTTTGAGGGTTGAGCTGTGTTTGAATGAGTGGCGTGAAGGCTGAAGAGAGGGGAGGTCTAGGTATAAGGGGAGGGGTAGGCATGGATGGAGAAGTGGTAGATGCAGGAGGGATAGGAGAAGAAGATTGGGTAGTGAAGGAGGGGACGTGAGGGGGGGTAGTCATGAAAGGAGAAGTGGTAGATGCAGGAGGGAGAGGTGAAGAAGATTGGGGAGGTAAGGAGGGGACGTCAGGGGGGGTAGTCATGAATGGAGAGGTGTTAGATGCAGGAGGGATAGGTGAAGAAGATTGGGGAGGGAAGGAGGTTACATCAGGGGGGTTAGTCATGAATGGAGAGGTGGTAGATGCAGGAGGGATAGGTGAAGAAGATTGGGGAGGGAAGGAGGTTACATCAGGGGGCGCGGATGCGGGTGTCGATGCGGAAACCGAGTCAATTGAGATTAGAGGGGGGGAGGGAGATGGAGCAATGGATGGTCCAGGGTGGGTAGGGAGATAAGCAACATTGTGGGCAGATTGTGCGGGAATGTGATAGAGCCAAGCTAAGAAGGGTGCAGAATAGATGGAAAATGCATGAGAGCCTCTAGAGATAGCCTCGCGGAGTCGACGGGAGCGCAAAGTCAAGGAACTATAAATGAGGGTTGCGTAAGGGTAAGGGAGGCTATGGAGAAAGCAGAAAAGCGGATCGGCGATACGAATATCTGACCAGGGAAGCGAAGAAGTTTGACTACGTAGTAAGAAGAAAAAGATGAACGCATTGAGAAGGGTGGTCATGCGGAGCGAAAACCTAGCATTACTTTGAAAGTGTGTGGTACAAAAGGCAATAGTAGCCGACGCGGACAGTCCAGAGTATAGGAAAGGGGGAGCACGAAATTGTAATAGGGGGGACCCAATACTGGCGGCAATGTCTGGGATGAAGAGAGTGCCGGTTCTAAAATGAGGGAAGAGGCGGATAGCTTCATAAACCTGGGTAAAATTGGCGGGGTTATTGAAGAAAACATTAGCCAAGCCCCACAAGCCCGCCTGCTGAAGATCCTCAATGGAAAACATTTGACGAAGGGCAATGGTAGGTAGGGATAAATGCATTCGGATTTGCAGGTTTAAGTCAGGTGGGAGAAACAGGCGCATATAATCCCCGGTTGGTGAAGATGGGTGGGATGAATGAGACATAGATTGGGAAGGAGAAGGAGGGTGCGGGATGGAAGGTTGGGAATAAAGGTCGGTGGAATCAGTGTATGGAATAAATAGGAAGATCAAGGGCCGTAGGAGGTGTTGGATTAGCTTGAACAGATTGTTCTGCCGATGAGGGAGGAGGTGGATTGGGATGGTCAGAGGGAATCGCGGAGGTGGGAGAGGATGGATTTTGAAGGTTTGGAGGGAGCTGGGATGGAGGATCGGAACGAGCACCCGGAGCGGAGGGGTCAGCCATTGATGGAATTGGGGAGAAGAAGTGGAGCAAAAGAAAGCCTATGTAGGGAAAGGGGAATTGAAGAGGGTGGGGACAGAGGATGTGGCTGTGGCGGGATAGCGGAGTGTTAGGCGGTGGGGGTAGAGGGAGGGGAGGGAGGTAGTTGGCGGCGGGGTTAGTCGGTTGTGGAGGGGGTGGGAGGGGTAGGGGGTGTGGGGGAATCGAATGGAGGGGGTGGGGCTTGATGGGTTGAGGTGATGGGAGAGGGTGGGGTGGGTCTGGAGACGGCGAGGCAGAGGGGTTGAGGGGGTTGGTAGGAAGAGGGGGTGCGCGGGGTGCCGAGGGGAGGGTTGGGGAGGGGGGTTGAGGGGGTTGGAGGGGGTGAGGGAGGGTGGTAGGCGGCGGGTAGTCGAGGGGAGAGGAGGGAGAAGGGGGTGGAGGGGCGGAGGGGTGGGGTGCCGAGGGGAGGTTGGGGGAGGGGGGTTGAGGGGGTTGGAGGGGTGGTTGAGGGGGGGTGGGGCGCTGCGGGGTGCCGAGGGGAGGTTTGGGGAGGGGGGTTGAGGTGGTTGGAGGGGGTGAGGGGGGGTGGTAGGCGGCGGGTAGTCGAGGGGAGAGGAGGGAGAAGGGGGTGAAGGGGCGGAGGTATGGGGTGCCGAGGGGAGGTTTGGGGAGGGGGGTTGAGGGGGTTGGAGGGGGTGAGGGGGGGGTGGTAGGCGGCGGGTGTGCGGGGGGTTGAGATGTTGGGAGGAGGTGGGGTGGGGCGGCGACGGCGGGGCAGCGGGCAGAGGGTGTGAGGGTGTGAGGGGGTTGGAATTAGGCGCTTTTGGGGGCAGATGGTTGGAGAGGGGGTGGAGGGGTGGTAGGAAGAGGGGGGGCGCGTGGGGGGTCGAGGAGGAGGGAGGGGGTGCGGTGTAGTGTGGAGCCTGAGGGGGATGGAGGGGTGGAGGGGTCGAGGGGGATGGAGGGGGATGGAGGGATCGAGGGGGAGGGAGGGGGCGGTGGTGTGCGGGGGGTTGAGATGTGGGGAGGAGGTGGGTGGGGCGGCGACGGCGGGGCAGCGGCAGAGGGTGTGAGGGTGTGAGGGGGTTGGAATTAGGCGCTTCGGGGGGCAGATGGTTGGAGAGGGGGTGGAGGGGTGGTAGGAAGAGGGGGGGGCGCGCGGGGGGTCGAGGAGGAGGGAGGGGGTGCGGTGTAGTGTGGAGCCTGAGGGGGATGGAGGGGTGGAGGGGTCGAGGGGGATGGCGGGGGATGGAGGGATCGAGGGGGAGGGAGGGGGCGGTGGTGTGCGGGGGGTTGAGATGTGGGGAGGAGGTGGGGTGGGGCGGCGACGGCGGGGCAGCGGCAGAGGGTGTGAGGGTGTGAGGGGGTTGGATTTAGGCGCTTTTGGGGGCAGATGGTTGGAGAGGGGGTGGAGGGGTGGTAGGAAGAGGGGGGGCGCGCGGGGGGTCGAGGAGGAGGGAGGGGGTGCGGTGTAGTGTGGAGCCTGAGGGGGATGGAGGGGTGGAGGGGTCGAGGGGGATGGAGGGGGATGGAGGGATCGAGGGGGAGGGAGGGGGCGGTGGTGTGCGGGGGGTTGAGATGTGGGGAGGAGGTGGGGTGGGGCGGCGACGGCGGGGCAGCGGCAGAGGGTGTGAGGGTGTGAGGGGGTTGGAATTAGGCGCTTCGGGGGGCAGATGGTTGGAGAGGGGGTGGAGGGGTGGTAGGAAGAGGGGGGGCGCGCAGGGGGTCGAGGAGGAGGGAGGGGGGTGCGGTGTAGTGTGGAGCCTGAGGGGGATGGGGGGGTGGAGGGGTCGAGGGGGATGGAGGGGGATGGAGGGATCGAGGGGGAGGGAGGGGGCGGTGGTGTGCGGGGGGTTGAGATGTGGGGAGGAGGTGGGGTGGGGCGGCGACGGCGGGGCAGCGGCAGAGGGTGTGAGGGTGTGAGGGGGTTGGAATTAGGCGCTTCGGGGGGCAGATGGTTGGAGAGGGGGTGGAGGGGTGGTAGGAAGAGGGGGGGCGCGCGGGGGGTCGAGGAGGAGGGAGGGGGTGCGGTGTATTGTGGAGCCTGAGGGGGATGGAGGGGTCGAGGGGGATGGAGGGGGATGGAGGGATCGAGGGGGAGGGAGGGGGCGGTGGTGTGCGGGGGGTTGAGATGTGGGGAGGAGGTGGGGTGGGGCGGCGACGGCGGGGCAGCGGCAGAGGGTGTGAGGGTGTGAGGGGGTTGGAATTAGGCGCTTCGAGGGGCAGATGGTTGGAGAGGGGGTGGAGGGGTGGTAGGGGTCGAGGGGGATGGAGGGGGATGGAGGGATCGAGGGGGAGGGAGGGGGTTGCGGTGGGGTTGGAGGCGCCGGGGAGCAGGGGTTAGGATGGAGTGGGGTGATGAAATTGCGTTCGCTAGTCTCCAGGCTTCTCTTTGAGACCCGGGCCAAGAAATCTTGCACCCGATATAGACAAAGGAAGCGCGCAACCTACCTGAAAATCCGGGAGAACTGAAGGGAGCAAGAATGAAGAGAAGGCATATTATATAGCAATGAGGAATGAAGGAGCACCTCCTAAGCAAGAATGGTTGTCCATAAAAGGGTGCTCAAAAGAGAGGAGATGCAACTCTTAATCTTAGCCATTCAAGGGAGAACAAAGAAATGGGTATTAATGAAAGTTATTGTGCAGCAGTAAGGGCCATCCAAAAAACTTTTTGCGCCCAATTTTATTTAACGGTGGATTTGAAAAGATTACTTGGATAAAATAAATGAAGAAAATTAAAAAAAATTGGCGCCGAAAAAAGGAAAACGCGTGAGTTTTTTTGAGTTTTGTTACCTAATAAACCAACCCAAAACCATCAGGAACAAAATAAATGAAACTACAATGGTTACGACACTTGATAATAAGCCTTGAGTCTGGAAATGTTTACTAAAGGTAGGGTGTTGCCAGCGAGGGTTTCCAATTGCACAGCACCCCAATGCAATATCTTCAGCACGCGAAGAGGTCCTTCCCAGTGAGGGATCCATTTCCCTTTTGCAGTCGTATGAGGGTTAGGTTTATGGAGAAGAACTAACATGCCTGCCTCGATGTTGTTTTTCCACAGATGTCGATCATGTGCCTCCTTCCGTTTCATCTGAGTCTCTATCAATTGTTTGGTTGCTAGTAGACGAATCTCCTCCACTTTATTTAAAGCTCCTAGCCTCTGAGAGACATCACAATCCTTCTTTCCCTGCATGAATGCTATCTTAGGCGATCCATGTAAAAATTCAAAGGGCTCGATGGGTAATATGCCATAAACCAGTTGGAATGGGGAATATCCAGTGGCCTCTTTGTAGGCTAACCTGTATGCCCAAAGTGTACTTAAGTACGCACTGCCCCATGAAGTGGGTTGCAACATACACTCCTTTCTTAACATTGAAATTAGAACCTTTTTGTAGACTCAGCTTGTCCATTTGCTCGTGGATAGTAAGCACAAGAGGTCCTATGAAGAATTCTATACCTGTTGAAGATTTCTTGCAGGACTTTATTGACAAAATGGGTACCTTGATCAGTACAAATTTCAAGTGGACAACCAAACCTGCAAATGATGTTACTATAAATGAAATCAGCAACAGTTTGGGCAGTGCAATCTGTGGAGGCAATAGCTTCAGCCCACTTTGTTGCATAATCTGTAGCTATCAGGAGATATTTTTCTCTTTTTGGAAAGGTGGGAGGGTAGATGGGCCCTACAAAATCTAGCCCCCACTTCTCAAATGGTTGCCAGGAGGTGGAAATAACCAAGGGGTTATTTCTCTGCTTTGTTGGCTTAGGTCCACACCTTTGGCAAATATCACATGCCTTACCCCATTCATTTGCATCCCTGAAGAGTGTAGGCCACCATAAACCCGCATCCAGTATCCTCTGACTCATAATATGCCCTGGTAGGTGCCCACCACCTGTTCCTTCATGTGCAGAGTGAAGGACTTCCCTCACTTCTTCTTCTTCCAAACACTTCCTGAACCGGTCATCTTTGCCCTGTTTGTACAATTTATCCCCGATGAAGGTATATGGTCTACTCTTGATGAGCAGGCTCTTCTTTTGTACAGCACTAGCCTTTTCTGGATACAATCCAGTTTTAATGAAATTTTTAATGTCGTAATACCAACCGTGAGCTTTTACAGCAAACAAATGAGCATCTGGAAAGTCATCATTGATTCCACTAGATTGATTCATCATATTTATTCTGGATAGGTGATCCGCCATAACATTGTCTTTCCTTGGTTTATGGACTACAGAAAAATCGAATTCTTGGAACAACAATAACCACCTCCATATTCTACCGGTGGCCTGGGGCTTGTTGAGTAGATATTTTAGTGGTTGGTGATCTGATATAATAATAAATTTTACCCCCAATAAGTAATGGCGGAATTTTTGAACGGCAAAGACCATTGCTAGTGCTTCCCTTTCAGTAGTACTGTAATTCCTTTCAGCCTTGGTCAAGATTCTACTGGCATATTGAATTGGCCTGTCCATTTTAAATTCTTCACTGGGTTGAGTCAGAACTGCCCCCACTGCATATGCACTGGCATCGACATGTATATGAAAGATTTTTGACCACTCCGGGGTGACCAAGATAGGAGCACACACTAACCGTGACCGTAATGTCTGATATGCTTTTTCCTCCTCTTCTTCCCATTTGAAAGGTACTTCCTTACCTGTGAGTCTAGTCAGAGGTCTAGCTATCTCTGCATACATTTTTATAAACCTTCTATGATAACCGGTATGCCCCAAGAAACTCTGGATCTCTTTAGGAGATTTAGGTTTAGGTAACTTTAATATAGAAAGAATTTTGTCAGGATCTGGGGCCATACCTTTAGCCGATACCACATGTCCTAAAAGGGTTCCTTCTGTCACAAGGAAATGACATTTATTTGGATTGAGCTTTAACTTAGTTTCTCTGCATCTTTGGAAAATATTCTGCAGCTGCCTCAAGTGCTGGTCCAAACAATCTAGATGAGTTTCCTTGTTAGATCCTGAAAATGAAGAGAAGTCATCCATGAAGATTCTAAGTGATTCGAGCAATAGGGGGCCAAAAATGAGATTGACCGTTCTGTTAAATGTGGCTGGAGCGTTTCTGAGCCCAAATGGCATTTTTACATACACATACGTTCCCCAAGGTGTGATAAAAGCAGTCTTTTCACGATCCTCTGGGTGTATTGATATTTGATTATAGCCACTGAATCCATCCATAAAACTATATAGTGCATGCCCAGCCACTTCTTCAATGACATGTTCTGCAAAAGGCATAGGGAACCCATCTGGAATGGTCACCTTGTTGAGAGCTCTAAAGTCCACACAAATTCTGATTTTATTAGTATTCTTCTTTGGTACTATAACCATAGGCGAGAGCCACTCTGAGTGTTCCACAGGAATGATGATTCCTGCATCTTCCATCTTTTGGATTTCCACATAGACAGCTTCGGCATACTTTGGATTAAGTCTATAACTCCTTCCTCTGATGGGTCTTGCTCCATCAACCAGAGGAATTCTGTGCTCTCCATAAGATGCAGGCACTCCTTCTAAGTCTTTATAATGCCAGGCAAAAACATCTGCATACTGGGTCAAGAATGATTTTACCTTTTCTAGGAGCTGTGGGTGGCTCCACAACCAAGTGGCTACCAGAACTGGCTGATTATTGTTTTGAGTGCATAAGTGTATTTCTTGGACCGGATTTCTTGTTACCATATTATCTCCGTGTGCATCTGCTTCCTTGTCTTCTTCTACTAGCTTTTCGTGCATTGCTTCATAAGCAGGTGTATTTTGGACTTCGATGTGTTCCTCCTTGTCCTGCATCCATCCTGCAGGGATTTCTTGAATTGGGAACGAACATTCAACCTCAGAATTTTTTACCTTGTTTTGAGCTTTGGAAACTTCGTTATCTGGGGTTGACACATCCTCCTCCAATTTGTATTTGAGGGGTATCTTCCTGCCCCTTCTGTGGTCAGTGATGGGCTCTCCCAATCCATCAACCTGGACCTTTCCCTTGCCTTCATCATATCCTTCAATCGTGCCAGGATTATCAATAAAAATTCCAAAACAAGGAGAAGAGTTGTCGGCTTGAAGCCAACTTAAAATATCCTCTTTTTCCTCAAAATCTATTTGGGGTTGATCCTCCGCTTCTGTTTCCATGCAAATGCTCACTGTTTGCATCATACTAGTGTTGCCTTGATTGTCTGGGCCTTCTTCTAAATGAATTTGTGTCAGCTCCTTCCCTTTCTTTTGTACCCACATAGTGTCCTTACCCCAATCATGAATGACATTGGCATGCCTCAGCCAAGGTCTTCCAATTAAGAGAGGAAATCCTCCTTCAACCTGGGGCAATCTTAAAACCACAAAATCCAGAATGAATAGATTACCTTGTACTTCAAGTGGAACTTTTGGGATTACCCCCAAGGGCCTTACTTTGCTCTGATCTGCCAAAGTAACCGTGAAATTTGCAGGTCTTGAAGGGTGGAGTCCAATCCTTTTCATGGTATGTTCAGGCATCAAGTTAATGCCAGAACCACCATCTACAATAACACCTTGAAATTCATGACCCTTGATTGATATTGTAAGCCGAGGGCTTTTATAATCTGTAAGGGGTGCTTCCCCCCTAATTATCCCTTTATGTAAGATAGCAGTCTTAGCCACTAAGCTTGTCGTAGAAGCCTCATCAATTATCTGCAATAATTCTGACCTGAATTTCCCATCCATCTTTATTAAATCAAAAATACTAACCTCTGACTCTTTAAGAAAGTATTTTTGAAGCCTCTGACTCTTTAAGAAAGTGAGCTTCATTTGCTTTGCCAAACTCTTCTTGAGCCCTGTTGAAGGCATGCCCAATGGCATCCCTGGTGCCTGTGAGACATTCATTGTGGTTTGTGTCTGTACTTGTAGTATCTTTGTCTTCAATTGCAACTCTGTCTTTGTTCAATTCCTTAATTATCAATTCTTGATTTTCTACCACTTTTGCCGTTCCCTTGCTTCTTGTCTGTACTGCAAAAGATTCGAGTTCTTCTAATTGTACCACTCTAGTGGATGGTGAGGGTTCATTCACCTGAGGTAATGTCTCCTCCTTGAATACAGAGATCATTTGGAGATGGGGTCCGGAAGTAGAGGCTTGATTCTTAGGACAACAGTTTGTATAGTGATCCCTGGCCTCTGGACAATTCCTGCAAGGAGGTGCATTTTCCGGGAGGGTGCACCTAGATTGGTAGTGCCCGCATTCTCCACATCTGAAGCAAATAATTGGCCTTCTAGGCCCATTTGCAAGGTTAGTTCTCGGTCTAGGATTATAGTTATTACCTTGGTTTGCTGCTGCTGCCATTACATTTGCTGGTGGCAAGAGCCCTCCTTGTGTCCAGTATGTCGTTGTCGGCACTCCCCTTACTTGGCATTCATGGGCCTCATGCCCAATCTTCCTGCATAATTGACAAGTCACATTTAGCATAGGACATTCACTTACTATGTGCCCTTGCTTGCTGCACATGGAGCACCAGAGTCCGTTTTTAATGCCGCCTCCTTTGAGTTCTTGCAATTCCTGTCTTAGCTGAGCTAGTTCTTCTGCTTGGGCTTCCTCTTCCTTTTGGAGCTTGAGGGCTTCAATCTCTCTTCTCAGCTGAGCTACAGTAGTCTCCTCCTCTGTGTAGGGCTTATTCCTTTTCAAGCCCTCCAGTTCCCTTCTTAACTGGCTCACTGGGTCCTCCAATTCTGCACCATATGATGGTTGGGAAGAAGTTCCACCATACTGGTGCCTTATCTGTTCCAAGCGGGTGGCCGTATTGATGAACTCCTCAACAGAGGCAGTAGGTAGCACTAACTCTTTTATTTTGCATTGGGTGACCACAGGTAGAGATTTGGCTAACCACTTCTTGACAAAGAAGTCGTGTGGTGGATCCGGTAGTTTAGCCATTAGTGCTTTGACCCTGGTCACGAACTCGGGGAACTTCTCTCCTGGACCCAACTTTAAGTTTTCCAATTCTTCTATAATGATCTCAGCCGTGTTGCCATGCTGAAATTGATTCTTAAAGGCCTCTTTCATCAAATCTCAAGAGGTAAAGTGATTTTCAGCAAACTGGCTAAACCACTTGTCTGCTAGACCTTCCAATGTGGCGGGGAAGAGTATCAAGAAAGCATCTTCCCTACCCATTAGTCCCCTAGTCTTACATAATGCAAGAAATCTTCGAATGTGCTCATCTGGGTCCTCATGGGCTAAACCTCTGAAGGAGGGAAATTTTATGTTTAATCTGGAGAGCAAGATTTCTAGGTCGACCTGTCCTGCCATGCTTCCTACCGATGAAGTCGATGAAAGTGGACTCGATGATCTTCTGTTCGTCTTTTTTCTTGTCTGCTTGCACTTGATCCTCAAGGTTTGTGACCGGGTCGCGGTCATGAGCTATTCATAGTCCACTTAAAATGAGACACTTGATAAAAGTATGTACCTTTTGGCCCACTGGAGTAATGTTGTCGACACTGGAATATTGTCCTCCAATGGCAATATATAGTCTCCTATGCTCAAAGCTCCTTGGATGTCCCACCGTGCGTGCCAAATTTGTTGGGGATTCGTGGACAAGAAGGAGTTTGAGGGTTTGTAGGAGAAAAAAGAGATGATGAAAATGGGTGAGAACTTCTGCAAAGGAATACTCTTGGAAACCTTGAATATTGATTATCTTTCAACAATTACAATGACTGCGCACAGTCTAATCAATGACTAAATACAACTTCAGAGAATATCAATTACTGAAGACCAATTATCTCAAGTCCTCTAACAGCGGCCTCTCCTGCACCAATCCTTCACTTGCTTCCCGCTTCCCTTGTGCACACCTTGCACTAAGCTTCCGCCAAGCTAAGGAATTGGTATCACGGCGCACACACGCAATAGACCTTGGGACTCTTGGAATCCAACCCGCCTTCTCTGCACACTTTCCTCTTGACACCTCTTGCACTCTTGAATGTCGTCGCACACTGGAGGCTCTTCTTGCTTCCTCTCTTGCTTCCTCTGAAGCTCTCCCTTGCTCCTAGCTCTCAATGTCTCAAGAATAGCCTTTGTCCTTCTTTTGTTGAGTCCGCCGGTTCGCGCACTCTAACTGCAATACAATCTTGGTGTCCTTTCAATGTCCCAAGATTGTTTTTTTGAACTGGTCCTCAACGATTCGCTACTTTGTCCTGTAGTGACTTTAGAACAAGAGTGACTTTCAAAATAAAATTTTTGATTGGGCGGCCTATTTCCACCTTTGCGTACGCGGCCTTCCACCTCCACCTTTCCTTTTAATTCTTTACTTTTGCACCTTAAGATTTTAAATTCATCCTTTGAACCTTAAGAGAAGAAATACTTTGCACCTTTAGTTTCAACCGGTTAGGGCTCTACAGTCCTCATCTGTGCTGATGTATGGAAGATCAAAACCTTGGTTTTACCAAGGTTCACTGATAACCCTCTATGTGTACAAAAATCATCTAGGCCGTGTAGGTGACGCTGTAGACCCTCTGCAGACTCTGAAACGAGCACAATATATCATCAGCATATAAAAGAATGTGGATCGTGGTCCCTCGTACCTCAATGCCCTCTCCTCCTTGCTGCCATATGAAGTCCACTATCTCGTCAATGTATAAACCAAAAAGGGTGGGTGAGAGGGAGCACCCTTGCTTCACCCCGATGGTGCTAGCAAGTGAATCGGATAGACCTCCTGGGCATCTGACTCTACCTGATACTCTCTCATATAAGGCGTAGATCCCCCATATCATCTTCTTTGGAGCCCCGATATCGTGTAGACGTCTGAAGAGCTGCTCCCTAGGAACTGTGTCAAAGGCTTTGCGGAAGTCCACAAAGCAACAGTTCAATCTCCTCTTCCTCACTCGTGCCTGGTCAATCAAGCATCTCAAAGTGAAGATGTGGTCAATGGTAGAGTAATTTTGTCTGAATCCTTCCTGTCCCAGGGCCCTAATACCCTTCCTCTCGGCAAGAGTTCTCAACTCTGTCTCTAGCACTGCCCCATATAACTTGGCCAGTATGGGGCCAATCATGATCGTCCGGTATGTGGATGGATCCATAACATCGCCTTACTTATGAATGGGCACAATGGTGCGCTCAATCCATGAGTCAGGAAACCCTTCAACCAGTGCTCGGTTGAAGAGGTGGGCAATGAGCGGTGCTAGAGTCGTGCATCCGTAGATGAGATGCTCTTCCTGTAAACCGAAATGGTCATGGGCCCTTCCATGCTGTAGATGGGCAATGGCACGGCTCACCATAGTCGATGTGAAGAAGTAAGAGGTAGTGGGGAGTGAGCTCTGTGGCATGGGAATGGGGGGCTGGTCACGGATCTCGTATAGGTTCTGCACATAGCTATGCCAAGTGCTCGGGTCTCGAATGGGTGTCTTCTGTCTCCTCTCTCTTAGGTGTCGCCACGCCACTCCACTATCCTGGCTCATGAGCAAGTGATAGATATCCCAATACTGTCTCTCCTCCCATTCTCGCCGCTTGCGACGTGTAAGGCTCTGCATGCGTCGCTGTGCCTGCCTGTGTGTAATATCCCCCCTATGCTCTAAAATCCGTAGATGCTTCCTCAGCTCAATCTGTATCGTACCAGTGATTTTGGGGCATGGATCCCGTGCGTGGAGGGTGTGTATGTGTGTGGTGTGGAAAGCTGTGTAGGGCTGAGTCATATAGGATGTTGGTGATCTGTGATGTGAGTGTGTCTAGTGGTGATAATGGGTCGAGGGAGAGTAGGCGGTGTGTAAGTGGTGTGCATAAACATGTGAGAGCTCGTGTGAAGCGTATTGTGGTGTGTGGCTCAATGAGTGTGGGAGGGTCTAATGCAATATGAGATGAAAGTGTGAATGAGAGAGAGAGAGAGAGAGAGAGAGAGAGAGAGAGAGAGAGAGAGAGAGAGAGAGAGAGAGAGCGAGAGAGAGAGAGAGAGAGAGAGAGAGAGAGAGAGAGAGAGAGAGAGAGAGAGAGAGAGAGAGAGAGACTTTTTAATGTCTATTAGAGGCCAAAATCGGCCTATGAGACAAAACATATACATCAGTATAATCCAATCCACTATGATCCCAAAAGGAAAATAAAATGTGAGTACAAAAACAGGCATAAAAGGAGTGGATAATAACTGGCATCAAGGGTGTGGGTTGCTATGGGTATGCACTCTATATGCTCAATGGGTGAGATACAAATATGATATGCATAGGGAGGGGAGGCTCGATGGTATCACAACCCTCTACATGCCTGTGTGGAGAGAGAGAGAGAGAGAGAGAGAGAGAGAGAGAGAGAGAGAGAGAGAGAGAGAGAGAGAGAGAGAGAGAGAGAGAGAGAGAGAGAGAGAGAGAGAGAGAGTCATATTAACGTCTGCTCGAGGCCAAACTTGGCCTATGAGACAAAAACCATGTACAAGTGTAGTAACCCTGTGTAGAGGATGAAATGAAATAAAAGGTATATCGCGACACAAAGATATATAAGGCTGGAAAAGGATGGGGAGACGTGGCTTTGACTCCGCAGATAGTGGCCACCTAATACATGGGGGACATGTGAGTAAAAGTGTGAGAAAAACACCCTAGCTACTGGTGAATGGGTGGGGGTGGGTGTAGTATGTGGTACATCGGGGGTAGTCTGAGTGCCTCCTGAAGGAAGACAATCCATGGGGTGCTGGTGCGCGTATGCTCCATCATGTGGTCGTAGGCTGTCCTGAAGCGTGAGATATCATCATGATATAGTCGTGGTCGATGATATCCGCCCATGCGTGGTCGGCGCCGTGCTCTGTGCTGCTGCCTGGTGGAGCGTGAGCCCTATAGATGGACCTCTCTGATGTAGCTCAGCTCGCTGAAAAAACTGGGTAATGGTCTGCTGCGTACTCACCCGTGGCTGATGTGTGGGTTGGAGGGACCGATCTCGCCTCTCGTATGCTGCTACGAGGAAGAGTCCCAAGCGTCGCTGGTCCCCCATAGTCATGCATAACGGGAGTGACTCCTCTATCTGGAACTGTGCTCGTAGGTCTAAGTATGCTGGGCATTTGATAACAAAATGCTCCTCACTCTCTACCTCTATCTCGCATACTGGGCACCACCTCTCCTTACGGGGGACTCCCCTGGATCGACCCCTCTCAATCTCGAGCTGATGTGATGAAACCCGGAGCTGCCCAATGACTACTCGAAGGTGGTGGGATAGATATGTCTGCATGTATCTCGGAATCTCGATGAAGCCCTCGTCCGATATATGTAGAAAATGCTCACGGTAATAGAGCATTTTCGGTGGCAATGTACCCCTAGGGCTCACCCATGTCCTCTGTATGTATGTATGTATGCCATATCCCCTGATGAATGATCCTATTCCTCTCCTGATGAGAGAGCGAGTAGGTGGGTGCATGTGAGTCGTACTGTAGTGGTGGTAGCCTGTCTATGTCAAAGCCGTGGTGGGCCAGCCAGTCTCGTGTTTGTGCATACCATGAGGAGGTGTCGCCTGCTAATGCCATGTCCTGTGATGCCTGGAAAGCCCGATAAGCAATGCTCTCTGTATCCATGCTGTGGAGTCTGTGTAAGAGGCATACTGTCTGGAATAGTGCCTCAACTAGCATGGGTGGTGCAACGAGCTCTTCTCTAATGATATCATGTGGTACTGAAGGCTTGCTGCGGATAAGTCTGGAAATCATGAGGATATGTGGCCTCTCTAATGCTGTCCATACTGATGTGGCTAATCCTGGTCCCCATATGGCTGCCCCATACATGAGCGTTGGTGTAACCAAAGTGTCGAAGAGCCACCCCTTTGTGCGGGGCTCTTGAAAATATGCCTTGTGGCAATGTCTCTCCATCAAGGCAAGTGCTGCATACCCGCGTGTGATGCGGTCACGTGCTGCCTGAGACATAGAGAAGACCCCTGATGCTTCTGTAAATGTCACTCCCAAGTAAACATATGATCCGACCACCTCAATCGATCCACCCGCTGCTGTGAACAAACTATGTCTGCGTACCTGTGCTGATGTATGAAAGATCATGACCTTGGTTTTATGAAGGTTCACAGATAACCCTCTGTGTGTGCAAAAGTCATCTAGCCCATGTAGATGATGCTGTTGACCTTCTGAAGACTCTGAAATCAGTACAATATCATCAGCGTATAAAAGAATATGGACAGTGGACCCGCGTACCTCAATGCCATCACCCCCCTGCTGCTCTATGTAGTCCACTATCTCATCAATGAGACCAAAGAGGGTGGGTGAAATAGGGCATCCTTGCTTCACCCCGATAGTGCTAGCAAGTGGATGAGATAAGCCCCCCAGACATCTGACTCTGCCAGATACTCTCTCGTATAAGGCATAGATCCCCCATATCATCTCCTCTGGAGCTCCGATATCAAGTAGTCGTCTGAAGAGTCGTCCCCTGGAACAGTGTCAAATGCTTTGCGGAAGTCCACAAAGCAGCAATATAATCTCCTCTTCCTCACCCTTGCCTGGTTGATCAGGCATCTCAGAGTGAAGATGTGGTCAATGGTAGAGTAATCTCGTCTGAAGCCTGCCTGTCTTGGAGCCCTGAAACCCTTCCTCTCAGCGAGAGTACTCAACCCTGTCTCCAGTACCGCCCCATATAACTTGGCCAAAATAGGGCCAATCATGATCGTCCGGTATGTAGCTGGATCCATAGTATCTCCTGACTTATGAATGGGCACTATGGTGTGCTGAGTCCATGAGTTAGGGAACCCTTCAACCAGTGCACGGTTGAAGAGGTGGGCAATGAGCGGTGCAAGGGTCGTGCCTCCGTAGATGAGGTGCTCAGCCTGTAAACCGAAAAGGTCATGGCCCCTGCCATGCTGTAGACGGGCAATAGCGCGTCCCACCATAGGGGGTGTGAAGAAGTCAGATGTAGTAGGACGTGAGCTCTGTGGTCTGGGAATGGGGGGCTGGTATGGGATCTCGTATAGACTCTGTGCATAGCTATGCCAAGTGCTCGGGTCTCGGATGGGTGTCTGCTGTCTCCTCTCTCTCAAATGTCGCCATGCCACAACACTGTCTCGACTCATGAGTAAGTGATAAATATCCCAGTAATGTCTCTCCTCCCAATCTTGCCGTTTGCGGCGAGTAAGGCAAGGCTCTGCATGCGACGCTGTGCCTCTTTGTGTGTGTAATATCCCCTCTATGCTCTAAAATGCGTAGGTGCTTCCGTAGCTCGCGGCAATCTGCATCATACCAGCTGTTCTGAGGCATGGAACTTGTGTGTGGAGGGTGTATATGTGTGCAGTGTGGGAAACTGCATAGAGTTGAGTCGTGTAGGATGGTGGCGAACTGTGATGTAAGTGTGTCCAAGGGTGAGAGTGGATTGAGGGAGAGTAGGCGGGTGTGTAAATGGTGTGCATAAACGTGTGAGAGCTCGTGTGTGAAGTGTATCGTGATGTGTGTCTCAGTGGGTGAGGGAGGGTCTAATGGAATAGGAGATGAGAGTGTGAATGTGATAATTGTATGGTCAGCACCAAGTGGGCGTTGTCCAATAGTAAGTGAGGTGATGAGTGAAGCTCCAGAGGTGGTATCCAAAATATAGTCGACTTTGCTCTCACCTCCCCCATGAGGGAAGCAAGTAAGTCCGCCCGAACCTGGAGAGAGAGAGAGAGAGAGAGAGAGAGAGAGAGAGAGAGAGAGAGAGAGAGAGAGAGAGAGAGAGAGAGAGAGAGAGAGAGAGAGAGAGAGAGAGAGAGAGAGAGAGAGAGAGAGAGAGAGAGAAATGAAATGATATATTTACGTCTTCAGAACGCCAAAATGACCTATGAGACCAAAAGTTACAAAACTGGTGAATCTGATACAAAATCTGAGTACCAAAGGAAGTGGTATTGAAAATGAAAGATGTAAAATAGCTGGGAAAAGGCTAACACCAAGACTAATACAACAAAGGGCTGATACATAGGAGGGATGTGCTGATATACAAGGCTGGAGATCTATCCTCATCTGCACTGTGGGCGTCTGAAAAGTACAGCTGGAATCCTCCACTGTAGTCTCCGTCGATACTGTGTAGCACCTCTCACTCTCGGTCGTCTAGATCTCCCTAGCTCCACTGCTCGGTCTATGAGAGTGCCAGTAGGGGGGGGGGGGGGAGAGAGAGAGAGAGAGAGAGAGAGAGAGAGAGAGAGAGAGAGAGAGAGAGAGAGAGAGAGAGAGAGAGAGAGAGAGAGAGAGAGAGAGAGAGAGAGAGAGAGAGAGAGAGAGAGAGATCACAGATTTCGTTATTTATCACTGCTATAATATTTGTCAGGGCTTCAATTGGGAGTCACCACATAGGTATCCTTGGTATCCAGTTGTTCGTGATCGAGTTAAAGACCTTGCTGCTGCTGGCATAACAGATGTATGGCTGCCACCACCTTCACAGTCTGTGGATGCGAATGGTACTACTTGTGTCCAATGAGTATGTGTGATTTTTCATAGAATGGCATATCTGCTATAATCAGGGATGTATGTTTGCAACTTGCTGTTTGCCATCACCTTGAACCTACACATTTGTCGGTGCGAACACAAGAGCTTTAATAAGTAATACTGAAAGTTTCTGCAAAGGGCAAATGTATGGGAACTAAAGGTGGGAAGGGGAGGGAGAGCAGTTTACTTGTGAACTTGGAGGTGCAACACATAAGTGCATAAGGTATTTATGGCTATTTAATTCAATCATTAAATAAATCAGAATACCAGAGTTCCAAGATTGACTCTTCACAACATTAGTTGATTTCAGATTATTCAAAGCTAAACATGAGCTTATCTAGGTATCTAATAAACTCATCCAAAGGTGATCCTAACAACGACATTTCAAGATAAGCAGCCAGACAACCATTTAAATAGCATTTTGAAAGGCTCATCTTGCAAATACTCATGAAAAGGCATTCTTTTATCTACTATTTAAGGTATGTTTAAATGGGTACACCCCCATGCCATGCTGATGCTCACTCTGTACGCCAGGATGACACTCCATCATTTTATAAAAAGTTTTTTCAACATAGATGAAGTTCATGGTGCATTATGACACTTATGAATAGTCTTCTGACATTCATCACTCATGAGAATAACAGCATGGATGGGTGAGCTCCCTTTTTTTTTTTAATAATAGTTTAATTCTTTTGTGAGTAACACTGCTTCTTATTTATTTATAAGAGCATGTTTTGTACATCCTTTGAGATAAAGATCTCAATATATAAATATGCATCAAGCATGGTTTATTGTATCAGAAGATATAATATGCGTACACTGTTTTAACTAAGGTTTGAATATATGTGACGTTATCGGAATAGAGCAGGACTGCACTATTTCTTGAAAATGCTTGAAATACAGCCGAGGTTAAAGCACCATTGTGTGCTTTGCCATTGAGCTACAATAGATGAAACTTATATTGAGAAGATGTTTTTATAACGAGAGACGGAAAAAGCTTCATATATGGTCAAGGATAAAGCACTATCTTTTGTTTTGTCTTTGAGATATAGCCATATTACTATGGCTGAGGAAAAAATGCATTGATGTAAAAAAGATGCATGGCTGATAATCAAGAAATCTTCCATGTGTCCTGTCCTGAGATAGTATAGGTTCAAGTTTTGTTGAAATGATTCCTTGGCTCTTTCCTTCGCGTTGCTCTCTTACTCAATGTTCTTTTGCAAGAAAAAAACTCATTGACATCTGATGAAGGTAGCAAAACACATTGTGGTGCTGCTTTTTTCAAGGAAAAGCTAGCAGTTTCCGTTTTCCACAAAATAAAGTCATCCAACTTAGGCAAGATCTATCTGTTGTATACAGTGTCTTTCCAACCCTTTATCTTATATCAATTTGCCCCTTGTGTGTACAAGAGACATGTATGATACATTTGTAACTTCATTTGGATGGAGTACTACTTGATGAAATCAACGGTGATGGAGCCATGGTGGCTCCTGAATTCCATACAACAATGGAGAAGCGATGCTGAACCTAAAAACTTTATTGAGTCAATGAATGTTAACAATAAAAAAATTGAGCACAATACTTTTAGGAAAAAATTCAGATTTGGAAAATCTAGGGCTATGGCTTCCATTTTAGACATTTCAGGGGATTTAGGAATTCCAGTGTCCCCCCCCCCCTAAACGTCGGTGTCCTAAAACAGGTTTTATTGATGATTGAACCGGCTGTATCTAATTCTCGAGCGAGATTTGCATTGCTTGTTGAAACTGTTGGTGTAGCCATGGTAGCTCCTGAGTTCCAGACATCAACAAAAATTTGAGCTGAACATAAAAGCCTGATTCAATTACTGGATGAAGACTGTATAAAATGTGTGTAAAAAATTGCTCATAAAGTTCTAAGGAAAAATTTGGGTTTGGAAAAAGCTAGGGTTTTTGTTTTCTGTTTGGAGATTTCGGGGTTACTAGGAATTTTAATGTCTTACTCAAAATATAGGAACAGGTTCTATAGATAATTCAACCAGTTGTATCTTGCTGTAGAGTGATACTTACAGTACTTGTTGAAACTAAAATTGATGTAACGATGGTGGCTCCTAAATTCTCTGCAGCAAAGGAAAATATGAGCGAAATTGAGAAACGTAATTGAATTAATGTCTCATATATAGCTTAAAATTGTCTCTGGCATGCATACAATACTCTGCCACGAGTTCATCATGGTCATATGCTGTTCTGGTCATCATTTTATGAAAGAGATCCCAAGAGGAACAACGTAAAGTTATTGTATTGGTTCCCCATTTGTTCTTTTGGAAGGTCTTGAGACATAAGTCAGTAGTTTGTAATAATGGAATTGTGTTGCATGTGTGTGTGTGTGTGTCGCGCGCACGCGTGCATGTGTGCCTCTGTGTGTGGGTATGCGCGCACACGCATTCGTGCACACAGATGCATTTGTATGTGCAAGTTTACATTGTGTTTCTGAATGCAGGAACTAAGTAATGAATTAGACGCTGTTTTTCTGCAGGATATCTACCAAGTCAGCTGTACAATTTGAATGAATCAAAGTATGGCACAAGGGCACAACTCGAGGAGTTAATTGATGCATTACATGAAAATGGGATCTGTTGCATAGCAGATATTGTCATAAATCATCGAAGTGCATTTAAGCAGGACTCAACTGGGCATTGGAATGTTTTTGAGGGAGGAACAAGAGACCAAAGACTTAAATGGGGTTCTTGGGCTGTGGTGGGCAATGATTCTTATGACAGTGGAGGAAAAGGGCATCATGATACAGGGGAAAGTTATGGAGCTGCCCCAGACTTGGATCACACAAATAAGCGTGTACAAGATGAACTCACTGATTGGATGAACTGGTTAAGGGCTGATATTGGTTTTGATGGTTGGAGATTTGACTTTGTCAAAGGATATGCGCCAGAATATACAAAGCTGTAAGACTTCTTTGTGAGATTTCAAAAAATAGCCAAGTGTTTCATGGTTTCTTGCAAACTTTTTTTTTTTAATTCAGTCCATAACTCCATCCAGGTTCAGATCTTACTTGATTACTATGGCTATGAATCTTTTTAATTTTTCAATCCTGAACATTATCTCAAAAGCTATTGCAATAGAGTTTTGCTGATTTGTATGATATACTCTCTTTTATCTGTATGTAGAAAGGTGGGAAGGTTTTGGATCTCTTAATCCCATTTCCCTGTCCGGGTATAGACCTATCTATGGAAAAGTCTTTTGCGGCTCTCCCAAAATTCACTGAGTATCTAGTACTCTAGATTTTCCACAGGACTTCCCCTCTGATAGTATTCCATCAAAAAGGAGAATAGCCAATCTGCTGAGCAAGGCTTGCTGCCAGGAGATCTTTTTGGTTAATGGAAGTATTATTTGAACCGTGTCTCAAATTTATGCACCACAAGGTCAGGAGAAGAAGAGGTTCATGGTATTCCCCTCTTCCCTTAGGCACCTTTTGCACCACAGAAGGGAAAATTTTCAGTCGTGGGCCTTGGGATTTGTCTGTATCCCTCTATGGAGTATTTGCTAGAGCAGCACCGACTTTTTGGCCTGAATGGCTGGATGCCAGAGGCTTTGGAATTTGAACTTTCATTGAATCTAGGATCATTTCTTGTTAAGTCTGGAGTGAGTGATAATTTCTTTATTGATCTTCAGGGCATCTTTGATATGGTTGCCATTTTTTTCTCCACAATAAGCCGCTTGAATGATCCTTGCACTTTTACTAAAGCAGCCACACATCTTCTCTATTCTGGGCTATAATATGATGTTTGATGATGCATCAGTCCTTGTCGTCAGCCCTAATTCTTGGATCCATGTCTTTGATCTTGACTCATTCATTCTTGTTATATCTTTACAAGTTTTTTCAGACATGGAAGCCCTTTGACCAAAGCTTCTTAGCTCTAACCATCTCTTCATCGCTGATCCGGCGAATGCCAACAATGGGAAATCATATTGAATCATGTTGGCTTCTACTCAAGTCTGTTTCATTCCTTACTCATATAGATATGAGCCTTGACTCTATTCCAAGCTTTCCATAGAGAAGTCACCAACTATGAACCTTTAGGATTCACCTTGATGGGGGAGAACAGTAAGATGTTGAGGCTAAGATTCTTCCAATTTGGAGCTCCTAAGAGGGAATGGGCATCAACGTTCTTGAGGGTCAATCGGGCCTCAGACTCATTTTGGAGAGTCTAAGCTTTGATCAGCCATTTTTCTACCATCTTATAGGTCATGCTGACCATACTGAGATTTCTAAGACTACCTTTGTCTTTGGGAGATAGTAGATGTCCCAACTAATTAGGAATCCTTTTTGTATTGAAGTCCCTTGTCCACAAAAAAGTTTCTAGAGGAAGCTTCAAACTTTTTTGCCAGGTCTCTGATTGGTTGGGAAGTAAAGAGTAGAACGGATGTGGAAAGTGTTGATGACCATGGCAGGGTATACCCTATTGATTTGCATGCCCTATCATCTATTCAGCTTGTTCTTCAGTTTACTCATAAACCACTCTGACGATTGGTTAAGTGAGACTTGAAATTCATAGGAATGCTTAGAAGTCTAAAAATCCTAACCAAAGGGATCTTTTGATAGCCATGGGCCCAAAGAAAGGGTGGTGGTGGATTAAATTGGGACTTGAAATCCATTTTGTTATGGTTGATTATAGAGCTCAAGGTGGCATAAAAAGTTTTCAAACACTCAACTAGCATAATACCTTTGATGGGCCCCTTTGAATTGTTGATATATTTAGGTAGTGATGTGTGTGAACACACTAGGACCACCGGGGCACTTTTTTCCCTCTTTAGGAGGTTTTTTTCCCTCGGCTTGCATATATGCCTATTGCCCGAATGGGCTACTTATCTTTGTACATTCTCTAGTAATACATTCAGTATTGTGTGTTGTGCTCCAAGCTTCTTCTTCTTCTTTGTGATTTTCGTGTGCTTCCGAAGACGTTTAACTCCAACAATTGGTATTAGAGCAGATCGTCTCTTCATCTAGGGCACCGTCGACACTCCTCTCTTTGGAGTCTCAGAATTGCATGAATTTTGGTGAGCATACTCAACATGTTTTCGAGATCAAAACAGCTTCGCTTTGTGGTGCCAAAATCGAGATCTCGTCTCGTTTCGGCCTCCGAACGCGCTGTCGCAACGCTTGTGCAAGCTATTTCGTTTTTTTGTGCCAAAGGTATATACCAGTTTCTGTTCACCAGTATAAGCGTCTCAAAGTCTGCTACAAGTTTAACAGAATTGGCTTGGGGAGATCTGTTCAACTTTTTGAGATACAGTCAATTTTCTGCATCAAGGTATTTTAGTCACCGGCCATGGCTAAAAGCAGTGATGTATTCCGTATGTTGGCTGTTGAGGATAAGTTGGATGGTACCAACTACCTGGTTATATGATGCGACATGTATTGGTTGCAAAAGGACTATGGAACATTGTGCAGGGTGTTGAAAAACGTCCTATCACACCTTCAACTGTTACAACTGCAGGTACAGAAGCGGATGCAGAAGGTGTCGAAGATGATGATATTCTGCATATTCCTGTTCGTGCTGCGGTTTCTGCTGCACCTACTGCAAAGCAAATTCGTTGGGATGGCAGAGATGCCCAGGCACATGCATTGATAGCTTTGTCTGTCAAACGTGCCATTATTCCTCACATTTGCTCTTGCAGAACAGCTAAGGATGCTTTGGATACACTTACCACATTGTACCAAGCTAGGAATGAGGCTCGTGTTGCTTACCTCCGAAAATAGTTGGAGAGTGAGCACATGAATGAAGGTGATTCTATGGACAGTTTTTTAACAAAGATCAAAGACTTAAAGGAACAATTGATTTTTGCTGATGAGGTTATATTAGATAGCTCACTTTCGCAGACCGTTCTGAATGGTCTTCCTGATTCATATCAAAGTTTTGCTTCTACTCTTCGGTTGATGATGAAAGGCAATCCAAATGCCTTGTCATTTGAGGAGTTAGTCTCTGTTCTGTTGCAGGAAGATCAGTCCAGGCAGAACAGGTCCATTATGCGTGTTTCAGATCAAGCTTTCCTGGCTAGTCAGAAGGGCAAAGGAAAATGGAGCTCTTCTACTAGTAAGCAGAAATCTGCAAATGCTGCACATTTGAAGAACCAAGATAAAGATGAGAAAAAATCAGAAAAGTAGAAATTGTTTTGGTAGTACTGTAAAAGGAATGATCATATCATAAAGAACTGTCCAAAACTGGGTGCTAAAGAGGCAAAGAAGAAAGAGGCTGGAATGGTTGTTGCAGAAGCCTCTACACCAAGAATGGGTGTTTACTACTGTTTACAGTTTTGACCCATCTTCTTATGAGCAGTGCCTGTCTACAGTAGTCTCAGATGTTTGGTACTTTGACAATGGGGAGACCAAACATATTACCTCGCAACGCAGTTTTTTCTCGTCACTCGAGCCTTCCACTATAGGGAATACTGTTACATGCGCCAACAACTCCTCTTATCCTGTTATGGGAGTTGGTAAGATCATTTTCACTACTGCTGATGGTAGCGCTTTCACTCTGTCAGATTCTTTATTTGTGCTAGGGATCAAGAAGAACCTGTTGTCAGTTTCTGCATTAGCCAAGATTGGCTTGGTTTCGAAATTTGTTGATGACAGGTGTACAGTTCATGATCTGTCAAATGGCGATATGATTATTGTTTCTGGCATTTTATGTCGTGGGCTGTATAAGCTCATAGACTATGAAAGATCTATGAATGTGCAGTACATGATTCTCAGGCTATGTCAGATGCAAAGCTTTGGCATGCATGCTTTGGTCATCTGAATTTTGCTAGTTTGCTACGCATGCAGAAATCTGAAATGGTTTCCTCTTTGCCCAAACTTGAGGAATCTGGAAAACATGTTTGTGAAGGCTATATTTTGGGCAAAATGCAGCGTTCATCCTTTCCAAAAGATGGTTCAGTTCGGGCTTCTCAGAAATTGCAGCTTGTACATAGTGATGACTGTGGTCCTATGCAGACACCTTCTTTTGGGAGTTATCTTTATTTCGTGACTTTCATTGATGATTTTTCCAGGCATGCATGGGTATATCCATTGAAGGCAAAGTCCGAAGTGTTCATGTGCTTCAAAAAGTTTTTGGTTTTGGCGGAAAATATGTCAGCATGTAAAATGGGCACCCTCCGTTCTGATCGAGAGGGGGAATATATGTCTTCTGATTTTAATGCATTTCTGGCTGAAGGTGGGATAAAACACGAGTGTACAGTGCCGTATACACCTCAACAGAATGGAGTTGCTAAACGAAAGAATAGGTCACTCATGGAGATGGCGAGGTGTATGGTCAAGAGTGAGGCTTTACCACATAGTTTCTGGCTTGAGGCTGTCATGTGTGCAACATATGTACTGAAGAATAGGTCACTCATGGAGATGGCGAGGTGTATGGTCAAGAGTGAGGCTTTACCACATAGTTTCTGGCTTGAGGCTGTCATGTGTGCAACATATGTGCAACAGGTGTCCCACTAAAGCGCTGCAGTCTATCACTCCATATGAGGCTTCGCATGATCGCAAGCCATCTGTTGTTCATCTGCGTGTTTTTGGTTGTTTGGCATATGCATTAGTGCTTGAACAACATCGTAGAAAATTTGATGATAAAGAAGTAAAATGTATTTTTGTTGGGTACAGTTTTGAAAGTAAAGGCTCTCATCTGTATCATCCACAGACTAAACGCATTGTGGTTAGCCGTGATGTTGTTTTTGTGAAAGATGCTATTCAGCCATTGCTTTCATGTACTAAGGAGACATTTGTTAGCTCCAAAGACATGTATGATACTTTGCTTCCTCTTTTTACAGGTGGACAGTCTAGTGCTGGTCCCAATGAGGAATCTTCTCAGCCTTTGCAGGTTTCATGTGATGATGCACATCATTCCATTTCTGATGCAGATTTACATGATGCACTAGTTGATGAGAGAGCTGATAATGAGGAGGCAAAAACTATGCCAAAATGGCTGGTGCAGACTTTGCGTGAAAGCAAATTAGATGCACCTCTGTCATATCGTAGTCGTTCAGGCTCTCATAGTGCTTCTTTTGCATCAAATTGCTATGCTATGGCTGCATCTAGTCTCTGTGATTAGAATGAGCCTGTTTCGTTTGATGAAGCACAAAATTCAGAAAATTGGATGCCTGCTATGCAATCTGAATATGATGCTATAATGAAGAATGGTACTTGGTCTTTATGTGACTTGCCACTTGGCACTAAGTGGGTATACAAGCCGAAGCGTAAATCGGATGGTAGAGTTGACAGGTATAAGGCTAGGCTTGTTGCAAAGGGTTATGCACAGGAAAGAGGCATTGATTTTGATGAGACCTTTGCACCTACATGCCTTATGACTACTGTTCGGAGAATCTGTGCACTTGCAGCTCATCATGGTTGGAATGTACATCAATTGGAGATTAAAACAACATTTCTGAATGGTGACTTGCATGAAGAAGTGTATGTTTTTCAGCCCCGTGGCTTTGTGCAGAAAGGGCATGAAAACCAGGTGTGCAAGTTAAAGAAGGCATTATATGGTTTGAAGCAAGCACCACGTGCTTGGTATGAGAAGATACATGCCTATCTGATTGCACATGGTTTTGAGAACAGTCAAACTGAAAGCACCTTATATGTTAAGCGTACTAATGATGTGCTTCTGATCATTGTTGTCTATGTTGACAACATGCTGCTCACTGGTCCTATTGAGAAGCATATTGCTGATCTTAAGGCTGATTTGCATGTCTCATTTGAGATGTCTGATTTGGGGCATTTGCATCACTATTTGGGCATTCAGTTTATGCAAGTTGATGGTGGAATGGCTTTGTGTCAAACGAAATATATTGACATATTATTGCAGCGTTTTGGCCTTGAAGAATGTAAGCCTATTGCCACTCCTATGGAGACAGGTTTACGATTGAGTCTTCATGATGCTGTTCTCTATCAGCAGGCTATTGGATGCTTGATTTACTTATGCATTACTCGGCCAGATATTCAGTTTGTTGTCTCACAAATGAGAAGGTTTATGCATTGCCCAGGAGTCGAGCATTGGCAGGCAGTTAAACACATCTTTCACTATTTGAGTGGTACTCGACTACTTGGGTTGTTTTATCCCAAGGGAGGATCACTACCGCCAGATTTGCATGCTTTTTCTGACTCTGATTGGGTTGGTTGCTATGACACTCGTATGTCCACTAGTGGCTTTTGCTTCATGCGTGGAAGCTCATGTATATCTTGGTTGAGCAAGGAGCAGCCTACTGTGGCCACTTCCAGTTGTGAGGCTGAGTATAGGGAAGCTTTCACAGCGACTGTTGAGTGTGTGTGGCTGAGACTCCTTATTGCTGATTTGGGTGTTGGTCAGACTTCTTCCACCACCATCTTCACTAACAGTCAGAGCGCATTGGCAGTTGCGAGGAACCCTATATTCCATGCTCGCACTAAGCACATTGAGGTGCATTATCACTATGTCAGGGAGAGGTTCTCTGCTGGGAGATCAGCTTGGCATATGTGCCCACGCAGGAGAACATTGCAGTCCTTTTCACGAAGGCTCTGCCTAGGGAGAAGTTTGAAGCTTTCCGCAAAGCTTTGGGCTTACTTCCTTTTGTGGAGTGATTTCCACATGGCTTTGCACTTCCTTATACATGAGTGCAAGCTCCTTGTTCACCGCATCACTCCCAGGGGGAAATTGTTGATATATTTAGGTAGCGATGTGTGTGAACACACTAGGACCACCGGGGCACTTTTTTCCCTGTTTAGGAGGTTCCCCCCCCCCCCCCCCCCCCCCCCCCCCCCCCCCCCTGTATATATGCCTATTGCCCTAATGGGCGACTTATCTTTGTACATTCTCTAGTAATACATTCAGTATTGTGTGTTGTGCTCCAAACTTCTTCTTCTTCTTTGTGTTGTTCGCATGCTTCCGCAGACGTCTTAACTCCAACATGAATCTCTATCTTCCATGAGGTATACTTTCCAAACCATGATGATTGGATTGGCCACAAAATCTTTGAAGGACTTGAAGAACTTGTTGATGATCTTCTGTTGTAGCCCTCATCATTATTATGGGTGCTCTCTACTTGGTCTACTTGCTCGAAGGCTCCAGTTATCCTCCTCTCTTCCCATCTTGGCTTGCCATCCATTTCCTCCACACATCTCTCCCGTGTTGGAGTGTCTCTCTGTGCTTTCGTCTCTCTGTGATGCACTACATCCCTCTCTATCCATATCTCAGTGTCAATGGCTTCTTACTCTGACTCTTGTTGATATATTTAGGTAGTGATGTGTGTGAATACACTAGGATAGCCGGGACACTTTTTTCCCTCTTTAGGAGGTTTCTTTCCCCTGGCTTATACATATGCCTATAACCCTAACATGTCACTTATCTTTGTACATTCTCTTCGTAATACATTGAGTATTGTGTGTTGTGCTCCAAGCTTCTCCTTCTTCCTTATGCTATTTGCGTGCTTTTGAAGACCTCAAACTCCTCCAACAATTGGTATCAGAGCATGTCGTCACTTCATCTAGGGCATTGTCAACGCCCCTCCGATCACGGTCTCAGAATCACACGACAGTTGGTGAGCATACTCCGAATGCACTATCACAGCGCTTGTGCAGGCGATTTCATCTTTTTGTGCCAAAGATATATACAAGTTTCGGTTTTCCAATATAGGCTCTTCATAGTCTTCCACAGGTTTAGCAGAACTCGACAGGGTAGTTCTGTTCAACTTTTTGAGATAAATGTCATTTTTTTACATCAGGGTATTTTAGTCAGTGGCCATGGCTGAAAGCAGTGATGTATACTATATGTTGGCTGTTGAGGTTAAGTTGGATGGTACAAATTACTCATTATGGGCTTATACGATGCATCATGTATTGGTTGCAGAAGGAATGTGGAATATTGTGCACGGTGTTGAAAAACGTCTTATTACACCTACAAATAGAGTTACTGAAGCTGATGCAAATGGCATTGAAGATGGTGATATTCTTTAGGTTCTTGTTCCTTCTGCGGTTCGTGCTTGACCTACTGTAGAGCAATTTCGTTGGGGTGGCAGAGATGCTCAGGCACATACATTGATAGCGTTGTCTGTCAAACGTGCCATTATCCCTCACATTCACTCCTGCAAGATAGCAAAGGATGCTTGAGATACACTTACCACTTTATTCGAGGCAAGGAATGAAGCCCGTGTTGCTTACCTCCGAAAATAGTTGGAGAGTGTGCACATGAACGGAGGAGATTCCATGGACAGTTTTTTGACAAAGATCAAAGATTTGAAGGAGCATTTGATTTCTGTTGATGAAGTCTTGCTTGATAGTTCACTTGTGCAGAATGCTCTGAATGGTCTTCCAGATTTATTTCAGAGTTTTGCTTCTACTCTTCAATTGATGATGAAAGGCAATCCAAATGCCTTAATATTTGAGGAGTTAGTCTCTGTTCTATTGACGATCAGTCTAGGCAAAATAGGTCCATTATGCGTGTTGCAAGTTCAGCTTTCTTGGCTAGTTAGAAGGGCAAAGGTAAATGGAGCTCATCTACTAGTTAGCAGAAATCTGCTAATTTTGCACAATCAAAGAAGGATGACACAGACTAGAAGAAAACAGAAAAGCAGAAATTGTTTTGCAAATATTATAAAGGAAACGATCATGTCATAAAGATTTGTCCAAAACTGGCTGCAAAAGAGGCAAAGAAAAAGGAGGCTTGAATGGTTGTTGCACAAGCCTCTACACCCAAATGAGGGTCTTCAAATCTTTTGCAGAATGAAGAATGGGCGTTTACTATTGTTTGTAGTGACGACCCATCTTCTCATGCACACTGTATGTTTGCAGTAGACTTAGATGTTTGGTACTTTGATAGTGGGGAAACCAAACATATTACCTCGCCGCGTAGTTTCTTCACTTCACTTAAGCTTGACCCTAAAGGGCATACTGTCACATGCGCCAACAACTCCTCTTACCCTGTCATGGGAGTTGGTAAGATCATTCTGACTATTGCTTATCGTAGTTCTTTTGCATTATCAGATGCTTTATTTGTGCCAGTGTCATGTGATCAAGAAAATCTGTTATCAGTTTCAACATTAGTCAAGATCAGCTTGGTTGTGAAATTTGTTGATGACAATTGTACAGTTCATGATGTATCAAATGGTGGCGTCATTATTGCTTTTGGTATTTTATGTCATGGGCTGTAGAAGCTCATAGATTATGCAAAATCTGTGAATGATTCAGTATGTGGAGTTCAAGATTCTCAAGCTATGTCAGAAGCAAAGCTTTGGCATGCATGCTTTGGTCATCTGAATTTTGCTAGTTTGCTACTCCTGCAAAAGTCTGAAATGGTGGCACCTGGTAAACATGTCTTTGAAGGCTCTATTTGGGCAAAATGCAGCGTTCCTCCTTCCCAAAAGATGGTTCAATATGAGCTGCTCAGAATTGAAGCTTGTACACAGTGATGTTTGTGGTCCTATGCAAACACCTTCTTTTGGGAATTATCTTTACTTTGTGACTTTCATTGGTGATTTTTCTAGGCATGCATGGGCATATCCATTGAAAGAAAAGTCCGAAGTGTTTATGTGCTTCAAACAGTTTCTGGTTTTGGCTAAAATTCTGTCGGCATGTAAAATGGGCACCCTCCGTTCTGATCGAGGGGGGGAATATATGTCTTCTAATTTTAATGCATTTCTGGCTGAACGTGGGATAAAACATTAATGTACAGTGCCATATACACCTCAATAGAATAGGGTTTCTGAAAGGAAGAACAAGTCACTCATGGAGATGGCGAGTGGTCAAGAGTGAGGCTTTACCACAGTTTCTTGCTTGAGACTGTAATGTTTGTAGCGTATGTACTTGACAGGTGTCCCACTAAAGCATTGGAGTCTATCACTCCATATGAGGCTTGGCATGATCACAAGCCATCTGTTGCTCATCTCCATGTCTTTGGTTGTCTGGCATATGCATTAGTGCCTGAACAACAACGCAGGAAATTGGATGATAAAGAAGTGAAATGTGTTTTTGTGGGTACAATTATGAAAGCAAAGGCTATCCCTGTATCATTCACAGTCACCTGTGATGTTGTTTTCGTGGAAGATGCTATTCAAGCATTACTTTCATGTACTAAGGTGAAATCAATTAGCTCCAAAGATATGTATAATACTTTGTTGTATCCTTTTACAGGTGGACAGTCTAGTGCTAGTCCAAATGAGGCAATTTCTCAGCCTTTACAGGTTTCACATGAGGATGCAAATCATTCCATTTTTGATGCAGATTTTCATGATGCACTCATTGACGAGAGAACTGATATAGAGAAGGCAAAAACTATGCCTAAATGATCAGTGCAAACTTTGCGAGATAGCAAATTAGATGCACCTGTGTCATATCGTACTCGTTCAGACTCTCATAGTGCTTCTTTTGCATCAGATTTCTATGCTATGCCTGCCCTCTAGTCGTTATGATGAGAATGAGCCTGTGTCGTTTGATGAAGCACAAAATTTTGAAAATTGGATGGTTGTTAAGCAATCAAAATATGATGCTATTATGAAAAATGGTACCTGGTCTTTATGTGACTTGCCTCCTGGCAAGAAGGGGATTGGCACTAAGTGGGTAGACAAGCATAAGCCTGATGGAACACTTGAGAGGTATAAGGCTCGGCTTGTTGCATAACGTTATGCTCAAGAAAGAGGCATTGATTTTGATTAGACCTGTGCACCTACATGCCGAATGACTACTGTTCGTAGTATTTGTGCACTTGTAGCTCATCATGGTTTGAACGTATATCAGCTGGACATTAAAACTCAATTTCTGAAGTGTATCTTTTTCAGCCCCATGATTTTGTGCAGAAAGGGCATGAAAACAAAGTGTGTATGTTGAAAAAGGCATTATATGGTTTGAAGCAAGCACCACGTCTTTGGTATGAAAAGATACATGCCTACTTGATTGCACAAGGTTTTGAGAACAATCCAAGTGAGAGCACCTTATACATTAAGTGTGTTGAGAGCACCTTATACATTAAGTGTGCAAATGATGTGCTTCTGATCATTGTTGTCTATGTTGATGGCATGCTCTTCACTGGTCCTAATGAGAAGCATATTGCTGCTTTTAAGGCTTATTTGCATGCATCATTTGAGATGTCAGATTTGGGGCATTTGCATCATTATTTGGGCATTCAATTTATGCAAGTTCATGGCAGACTAGCTCTGTGTCAAACAAAATATATGGAAACATTATTGCAGCATTTTGGCCTTGAAGATTGCAAACCTAATGCCATTCCTATGGAGATAGGGTTATGGTTGAGTCTTCATGATTGTGGAGATGCATTTGATGCTGATCTCTATGAGCAGGCTGGTGGATGCTTGATTTACTTACGCATTACTCGGCCAGATATTCAGTTTCCTTTCTCACATATTAGTAGGTTTATGCATTGCTCAAGTGTCAAGCATTGGAAAGTGGTTGAGCGCATGTTTCGCTACTTGACTGGTACCTGGCTACTTGGATTATTTTATCCCAAGGGGGAATCACTACCGCCAGATTTACATGCTTTTTGTGACTCTGACCGGACTGGTTGCTATGACACTCGTTTGTCTACCCGTGGTTTTTGTTTCATGTTTGGTAGCTTCATGCATATCTTGGTTGAGCAAGAAGCAACCTACTATGGCCGCTTCTACTTGTGAGGCTGAGTATAGGGAAGCTTTCTAAACGACTGGTGAGTGTGTGTGGCTTAGACGTCTTATGGCTGATTTGGGTGTTGGTCAGTCTTCTGCCACCACCGTCTTCATTGATAGTCACAGCACATTGGTAGTTGTGAGGAACCCTGTGTTCCATGCTCGCACTAAGCACATTGAGGTGCACTATCATTATGTGAGGGAGAGGTTCTCTGTTGGAGAGATCAATTTGGCATACATGCCCACACAGGAGAACATTGCAAACCTTTTTACTCATTATGTGAGGGAGAGGTTCTCTGTTGGAGAGATCAATTTGGCATACATGCCCACACAGGAGAACATTGCAAACCTTTTTACAAAGGCTCTGCCGAGGGAAAATTTTAAAGCTTTCCACAAAGCTTTGGGCTTACTTCCTTTTGTGGATTGATTCCACATAGCTTTGCACTTCTTATACATGAGTGCAAGCTCCTTGTTCACCACATCATTCCCAGGGGGGATTTGTTGATATATTTAGGTAGTGATGTGTGTCAAGGTAGTCCGGTGCGTTCGGTGCGTTCAATTCGGTGCGCGTAAGGTGCGAGGACCGAATGGGATACGAAGGTAAGGTGCGTAAGGTGCGTCGTTACAAATACATATATGCTCATAAATATAGTATATACATATTACATCTATATTTTGCTTGTTAAAACCTATAAATAACAAATTACAACCATAATACCATTGATGAACCATGTGGCATAAAATTAAAAACACTATAGTCGAGGGAGAAAATTCTGAACTCTGATAAATCATAAATATGAAGTGACAAGTCAGAAACATACATCTATACTGGAAGTTGGATACATCAAAAAGGAGTATGTGACCTGCATACTTATTACTATCGAGTATCCAATGTCAAAAAGTATGAATCCAAAAACTAACATGATACATCGTACTCTGGAGTCTAAAGACTGACATCAGTGATCAATGATCATACATGGTAAGATAAACATCTATCATCTGCCAAAAAGTCTGAATCATCGTATGTAATGCCATATATACATCATAGAATATCTACTCTAGATCATCTATGCCAAAGGAATCCTCAGATGATGAAAGAGAAATATCATCTCTAGGAATGACATTCCCTTCATCATCATACTCTGGTTCCACAATAGGAACCATCTCTGCAAACTCATGATCCTCTGGTGCATCCTCTACAATGTCCTCGAGCTGTGCCTCTAAGACAATGGGCTGGCCTCTGCGTCGAGGACGCATCTTGCGTCTCCTGGTATAAACTGGTGCCGCACTCGTAGATGGTCCCTCCTCGGGTGGATCTCTCTGAGGCCTGGAAGTAGCACGTGATCGTGCTCTCGTAACCCTCCTATCGATGCTTTCAAGCTCTGCATGAAGCATCCTGTAAACCTGATCCTGCTCATCAAGAATGGATGCCTCTATGCAAACTTCCGCTGATGTGAAAGCACTCTCAAAATCAATAGGCGAAGTCTGAAAAAAAAAACAATAAAGTTTAAGAATGTTATAATTTATAAATTATCATTCATGAATCATCACATTAAAATTAGTCAAGATTCAAGAAATATTTACACAAACTATAATTATCAATATTATTACTTGCTTTGGACCCGTAAGAGATCGCAATGTACGTAATAATCGTAAATTGGCCTTACAAAAGACCACACGATGCAACTACTCCACACTCAAACGATTGCGGAGCTTGGTGTGCACCAAGGAGAATGCACTCCAATTCCGCTCACATGGGCTAGAAGAGCAATCCTACATTTATCATTGATCATGATTCATTAAACATTATTATCTATAATTTAATATCCATGAACATTTGATTATGATTTTGTAATAAATCACAAATGATAAATCAAGGTTCAATATATGGAATACCTGTGACAAGACCCTGAGCGCGTATGGTGCAATCGAAGGGTGACCATAACCATAATGATTCCACCACTCAAGAGGTCGAGCTGTGACGTCTGACCTCAATGAGGTGGATCTAGCATAGGCAATACCAACATTGCTCATATAGGCTGAAAACTCACTATCAAGTGTCACCTGCTGATCAGGACTCATAATGCGGTCCATGTATAAGTCCTTCATATGTCGCATGTGAGGTTGTGACCATAGACGTGGACCCTTAAAGTAAGGGTGTAAAAGTGCTGCAAAACTATGAATGGGTCGCGATAAGAACTGCCATCGCGACTCCACTAGCTCCGTCACATCACGTAGTCTACAATAAAAATTATAAAAATAAAAAGCAATTATACAATCATCAATGTAGTCACAAAAAATTATTAATTAAGAAATTAGAATTCAAATGTACCTGGAAGTCGATAGAGTAGTCACAGATGAAATAGCCTCCTGCATCCGTGTGTACATATGATACAAAAGGCCAAGTGTAGAACCCTCCATATCGGCAAATCGTAGAACTATATGAATCGGTCGCAAGATAGGCATAATGCACTCTATCTCTGCCCAAAAATCCATGTCGAATATCTTTTGTTGCACAAAATTTGCTCTCTCTGTGCGTCCTCTTGCCATGCTCCGCCATCGAGGGTCTACAACCGTCATGCGTAGTGCATCCATGCATACATGTAGTCTGGCAAAGACATGGTAGACATGGCCAAATCGGGTCTCTGCTGGACGAATCAACTCTTTCTCACTATAAGCTCGAAAAATAGCTAATGCTTGGTGATTCTTACGTATGAAAGAAATCACCTTTTTTGCATCACTGACCACAGGAGATAGCCAAGAGAGCTTCCCTATATCCTCGATCAACAAATCTAAGCAATGTGCAGCGCATGGACTCCATACAATGCTAGGAAACTCAGCCTCTACCAACTCTCCCATTCTCTTACAGTTTGAGGCATTATCGGTGATAACTTGTACAACATTTTGCACACCAATTTCCTCAATGGAAGCTTTAATGTGCTCAAATATAAACTCTCAAGTGATGCGTGTGCCAGCACGACTACAATCAATTGCCTTAAGAAAATAAGTTCCCAAACAACTAGAGACCATTATGTTTATGATATGACGATGTCGAATGTCACTCCATCCATCGGATAGAATGGAGCATCCATATGTTTGCCACCCCAACTTAATGGGCTCTAGAAGATTCTCAATTCTCTCTTTCTCTTCTATGAGCATGGAAGTGCGCAACCTCTTGTAATCAACTCCATGCCAATCATCAGAAGGACCTGCTTGAGCTATTGCTTTTACCATTCTCTTCCATGCATCTGTGCGAACAACATTGAAGGGAATGTTGCACTCAAGTATGCAACCCTCTATCTCTATGTCAGCTACTCTCTGGCGTTGCTTCAGCAAGCCAGTGGATAAAAAAGTGGAATGAAGAGAGGAATGTGATGCTTTAAATTTTTTAGATGAATGTTCTTCCGATGGATTAGAACCTTCATTCTCATCACGTACAGAAGAGGTGCGACTTTTCAATGTGCTAGCACTTTGTCCTATCTCTTCAACTTCCTCTAATATATCCTGAGAAGCTGCAAGAAACTCACGACGACGAGCCATTGCAGCATCTTGAGAAAGCTTATGCTCTTTGCGCACAATCTCTGCAATGTCCTCTGGAACTTCTGTGCATCCACTAATGCCTGATCCTCCTAGTCCTGATACATGTCGAATAAGACGTGTAGTTGTGGTAGAAAATTGCTTGCCACAATACTTACATGCCCATCTTCTTGTACTAGAACCGGATGAAGTATTATTCACCAACTCATTATGAGTGGTATGAATACCCCATAATGGTGAGATTCCACGAGGCATGGTGTCACAGATAAGTTATAAGTTATAACTCTAGTCTCTCTCCTTCTTTCTCTCTCTCTCTCTCGGGTTGAATCGCTGAGGCAAGCTGCAGCCGAGTGAAGTCACTGATGTATGAACTCGGGGGGGGAGGAGGGGGGCTGACTTGCTGAATGCTAAGTAGTAAGGGGCTAGGACCAAGGCTTGAACAATGAAGGCTGAGAACTCAGAACTCAGAAGGTGACTCCGTCGGCAGTCGCTCGATAGAGCAATAGAGCAAAGTCGAGCTAGGTCATAAGTCAGCCAAGTAAAAAATTCGTGCCCATGTAACGACGAACCGGAAAAAAAAAAACGTACCGCACCGCACCGAATCGAACGCACCGATAAATTAATAAATTCGTCGCACCGAATCTACCCTGATGTGTGTGAACACACTAGGACCACCGGGGCACTTTTTCCCTCTTTAGGAGGTCTTTTTCCTCTGGCTTGTATATGCCTGTAACCCTAATGGATCACTTATCTTTGTACATTCTATCGGTAATACATTCAGTATTGTGTGTTATGCTCGAAGCTTCTTCTTCTTCTTCGTCTTCTTCCTTGTGGTGTTCACATGCTTCCGCACACCTCAAACTCCAATAACTCTCTCTCTCTCTCTCTGTCTCTGTCTCTCTCTCTCTCTCTCTCTCTCTCTCTCTCTCTCTCTCTGTCTCAGGGAGCCCATAATCGGATCACACGTGGGTACACGACACTAGCTTTGATAGAGAAACAATGCCACCATGCATATTTTCAAGAGCCCCGCACAAAGGGGTGCCTCGACACTTTGGTTACACCAGCGCTCATGTATGGAGGAGTGATAGTGGGGCTAGGATTAGTCATAGGGGGGCTGGGATTAGCTACATCGGCATGGACAGCACTCGAGAGTCCACATATTCTCATGATTGCCAGACTCATCCGTAGCAAGCCTTCGGTACCACATGATATCATCAGTGCAGAGCTCGCTACACCACCGATGCTAGTAGAGGCACTGTTCGAGACACTATGCCTATTACACAGGATCCGGAACATGGACATAGAGGGCATCACTTATCGGCTTTTCCAGGCATCACGTGACATGCCGCTAGCAGGAGACACCCCCTCATGGTATGCACACACACGGGACCGACTGGCTCATCATGGGTTCGACATACAGAGATAAAGAGTGAGGAGCACTTTGTTACCCAATGCCCAACATACTCGGACCTAGGAGCACATTTCTAGATAGAGGAATCACTATAGTAGTGCATGACCACTGGAGACCGGAAGAGGTTGGGATGCTTCCTCACAACAGCATATGAGAGACGAGAGCAGTCGCGACTCGCAACAACCCATGCATCATACATGGATGAGTACCTAGTAGACCATTACTCAATTCTTTGAGCGAGATGGGCTACATCAGACGGGCCAACCTTCTAGAGGCATAGGGCTCATGATCCCGCAGGCAGCGGCGTAGAGAGTGCAATGTAGACCACATATGGTTGGATACCGATGACTACAACTATACCAAGAGGATATCTCATGCATCAGGATAGCCCATCACCACATGATGGAGGAGAGATGCGCCACCACCACATAGGTAGCCTTCCTTCAGGAGGCACTCAAACCGCCGTGCCGCTGATGTACACATATTCCACCCACCTTCTCCCATCATCAGTAGTTAGGATATACATATTCACTCCCCCCATGGGTTCCCCATGTATTAGGTGGCCATTATCTGCAGAGTAAGAGCCACGTCTCCCACGCACCACTACATTATCCCCACTACACCTCCATCACCGGGTACACTAACCTTTGGTTGTTTCCAACCTTTTTCAACCTACAGAGTTTTGTGTAGCGAGTACTTCTCCTTTTTATTTCTACATAGGGGTTACTATAGTTGTACATGGTTTTGTCTCATAGGCCAAGTTTGGCCTTTGGAAGACGTTAATATCACTTTCTTTCTTATTTACTCTCTCTCTCTCTCTCTCTCTCTCTCTCTCCCCCCTCCCCCCCCCCCCTTCCTCCCCCCCTCCTCCCCCCCCCCCCCCCCCCCCCCCGGGCCTCTGCATTCACTTAGCAAAGCACCCACTTGAATAAAGTCTACCATATTTTTCATAAAAAGTTGACCACATAAAGGATTCAATCACATTCTAAGGCTCCTTTCACATAGGGGCTCCAAAACAAAGCAGGGATTCTCTACTATTCGAGGTGAAACAGAGAAACATTTGACAGGTCCTCTATATGACTATTCACACAAAGAGAAATGTCTTAGGGGGTGTCGGAACATGTATCAAGAGAATGTTCCATGATGTGGCATGCAAACAAAGTAGGGACTCCTCCCTGTGTGAATTAGAAATTTAAACTTCTTCCATTTGGCAATATGCCATTGGAGAATGCATTTGCTCACGAAGGAACTCCGCTTTATGTGAAATGGGCGTAAGTCGACCTCATTATCATTGTAAGTTGACTATATTGAGATTTAGACCATATTCTAAAGTCGACTTCATTTCTATAACAAGTCGACTCCAATTCACATTATCCAAGTTGACCAAGTCGAAGAACTACAAATCAGCCAAGTTCAAGTTTGTTCTCTAGAATCCAAGTCTTGTAGATCTTGGACCTATGGAACTATGGACCTGTGGTATTAGTTATGGGCCTACTAAATTTCCAACATTTGGTATCGGAGCAAGCATGCTCTCATATTCCCAGGTTCCTAGACTTCCAGGTTTACAACATATGATTTAAGAGCATCTTCTAACATTTGACATTTGACATACACACTTAATCTAGATGAGTAGAGATTTGAGAATTAGACAAATCAGTCACATGTTTATTCTTCAGTGTGGAGTATGAAGTTGATGATCTGTTAGCAGCCAAATACTTTTGGAAGAGTATGAAAATACTTTACAGAAGTATTGTTTGAAGACCAAGACTTGATGAAGAGAAGGCTACTTCAAATTCAAGGAAAAACAATGGTTTGGAGAAGATGAAGGAACCAGATCAACATCAAATCACATGTATTAGTTTCTACTATCAGATTGTCATTTGCAGGTCATATCTTAGAAGAGCAGTTATGAAAAGATTTGACGGGTTCAAGAAGTGCTTTCATTTTTTGAAAGTAAAAGCATTCGCTACATCAAAACTGTCAAGAACAAAAAGATGAGATGAGTTTTGATGATCTCTTTGTTAGCTCGGGAATTGGCTGGTTTTGATGCACTAATATGTTTTTGTTCGGTAGAGGAATATATTTGATTTCAGGTACTTAAAGGGTGATT
This sequence comes from Ceratopteris richardii, assembly GCA_020310875.1. Lineage (NCBI taxonomy): Eukaryota > Viridiplantae > Streptophyta > Polypodiopsida > Polypodiales > Pteridaceae > Ceratopteris > Ceratopteris richardii. Next base: position 71,386,345 of record CM035422.1, read on the forward strand.
AGGTGATTGATGGGAAATATCTGGGGTGCATTGTTGCCGTCGAGACATGGATATGCTCTTCCACGTTTATGAAGACGGCCTTTTCGCAGCACATAAAGGGGCTCGACTCTCCCGTATTGTGGAACTCCCGGTCCGTGGAAACAGCAGGTCCAGTGATCCTTTTTCTGCATGGTTTTCCAGAGGGGTGGTTTGGCTGGCGAAAGCAAATCCCAGTCTTTGCAACAGCAGGATTTCGTGCAATAGCTCCAGACATGCGTGGCTATGGTGATCCCTCTGCCCCGCAAGGTGCAAATAATTATACTTATTTGCACATTGTGGGAGACTTGATTGGCTTACTGGATGCCCTCAAAGTGGAGAAGGCTTTTGTGGTGGGTCTCGATTGGGGTGCAATGGTTTCATGGCAGTTAGTGATTTTCCGACCAGATAGAGTTATCGCACTTGCGAATCTAAGTGTTTATTACTCTCCAAGGAACCCAAATGGAAGCATGGTAACACTTATGAGGAAATATTCTGGAGGCAAACATTATATGTGCAAGTTCCAGGGAGGCGGAAAAATACTCTCGAACCTTTTGGAGTTTAATAAGCTAACAAAAAGGACTTGTGAGTTGGTGGAATGCTCTTCTCAAGATGTAGCTCTGATCCTCCACCGTACATAATGGGCATAAAAAAAAAAAAATGGAAGTAGAGTTGTCCATGGACACATAATGCTATTCTTTTCTTTTCTGAAGAAGTTAAGATGGTGAGTGGAGGTACCCTGGAGTTAGAAGAGAATCGCTCATATTGACACGGCTTTATTTGAGGGATTCATCATGTTTTATTTGAAATCAGAATGAGTTCAGTGCAAATGTATGCCACCATGCTTTAATAAGTACAGGACCCTGCACAGTTTATATTCTTAAGATCATTCGCTATGCAAGCATTTGGATATTGAGCTGGCAGGTCATGTATATCAGAGTGGAAATTATATTTTCGGCTAGATCAAAAAGTTCTCATGTGTGCATTTTCAAACCTCCAGGAAAGATAACCTTTTGCAGCACAAGTACGGGTTGCCCAAGATGAAGTCGCCTTTGTGGGGAGTGTGCAGATGAGGAAGTCGCCAAGAAATATGTAGTCAGCACTCTCAGGTTGAACTCGCCTGATAAAGGGCTGGATGCACTCGCCCATGGTGGATGGGATGGACAACTCCAAAGCATGAAAGTAAGTCGCCCATCAAGCGGGGGCTAGCAAGAAAGAAGTTATATTGACCCCCAAATAGTCGCTTCACCTGGAGGCAGCCTACAAGGTCTCGCCCATGCCCAAGAGGAGGTGAATGCACTAGCCCATCAGATAGAGACACTCCCTCAAGAAGCCTGTCAGGTTGAAGCTCGTCCTGCTGCACACTAGAAACCAAGTGGGCTTGCCCATGGATCAGGCAAGGGAAGGTCACCTTGGGGCTGGCAAAAAAGGAAGTTGCCCAAATTAGTATGGCTATCAGGGATAAGGTCGCCCAAGTAAGGTGCTGTACAAAGAGTGGGTGCCGAGCTACCCTCACCATAAATGTGAAGGTCTGCCAATTTCTGAGATATGCAAGTGTGAGAAGTTCACCAAATTTATGAGGTATACAGGTGTGTGGTCGCCCATGTGCAACAAGTTTTGGTCGCCCAGGAGCTGCTAGAGTGGCCCACAAGGTCAGAGGTGTATCAGCAGGAGAGTGCATCCAAAAGAAGTTACCAAGGAGGAAAGGGGGTCCACCGTGGGCAGCCGCCTAAGGGGCTCTGACGAGAGAAACGGAAAAGGAGAAGGGGGGCTGCTCTGTGTAATTGCAGCGAAAGAAGCTGTTTTGGTGATTTTTTTTTTTTTTTTTTTTTCTTTTTTTGCAGGCCTGCGGATTCGGCCACCTTTGGCAGAGGCAAAGGGTTGTTGGCCCGTTTTTGGCAGGAAAGGGGCAGTCGTGCTTAATGCTACAGGGAATATACATCTGAAATCAATAGAAATAAAAACTAGGAGAGGGAAGGAAGGTGGTACACGGGAGGAGGAGTTCAGGAAGACAGTACAGAAGAGGGGAGATCGTTTTTTTCTCTGGTTTTTTCCGTCTTTGTGCAGGCACGCATTGGAGAGGAGCATTGGGGACAGAGCGGGGTGAAGCTCTTCTGGCAGAGGAGGAAGCTCGGAACTGGAGGGGGCATGCGCATCCGATCAGGGGGAGTCTGCTCGTCATTGTGCCTATTTTGCAAAAGACCACCCCCGAAGTCTGACTCGAGTGTCCAAAGCTTCATCCATGAAGTATGACATGTGGATTTGCCATCTCTCTTCTGCGACATTTCCTTCGATCAATAGCTTCGTAATTTGGATGTACCACAGCCCACTTGGAGTGACTTCAACGCAGCGGTGGTCTTGTGCCCCATTCTGGACGTAGCGGCGCTCTTGTGCTCTACGGAACAAGCAGAATCGAAGAGTCTACTACCCGCTTCACGTCCTCAGAATTTTTGCGAAAGCTTCGAGTTAACGTACAGTAAATTGTAAAAAGCTTTGCCAATATACAAATTAATTTGGCTACAGCTAGCGAGAAAGACAGGTAGCTTGCAGAAAGACAAAGAGATCATATAATCTGGGAGCGTGAGAGAGCAGAAGATATCAGAGGCGAACGCACAAAAAAGGGGATGCATGCTATCTGAGGAGAGGCATTTCAAACCTTGAGTGTAGGAAGTGCATGCTTGAACAACACATGAAGAAGGGGAAAACAACTTTTGTTCGACCAAAAAAAAAAAAAAACTGCTGGAGATTGGGTTAAGCATCGCAGGTTCCTTCACCTCCATGTGAGATGAACTTTACTGCGGCAAAATATGGATTCCCAGAAGCATAGTTAAGTCAGCCCAAAAGAATGGGAGCAGCACCCACATAGGAAAAGGGAGAGCATACAACATGTAAGGCAATTATATTCTTTTGAAATTTATATGCACACATCACACGAGAGAAGGTTTGTCTTCGACCCGTTTCTCTTTGCACAGATTCAAACTTCCTTTAGTCTATCGTGCCATGAGAAAATCCACGGTTTTTATCATAAAAGCATCTAATTCGGTTTAAAAAATTGGCGGTGTTGCATTTTAATGGGAGTACGAATCAGCAGTAAGGGGGGAAAGGGAAGAGAAATCATCATAATATTGAATTGTCTGAAAAGTCTCGCTTAGCACCAACAGATCTTCAGCTTTGTATATCTTTAGCTACATGGGATTAAGTTTTGTTTCTGGTTGCTTTATTCCGCTGAATGGTTCATGGTATCTGCTATGATAGGCAATGCTAAACTCGAATATGAACAAAATAGACATAAGTGGTGTAGAGTGTACAATTTACTGTTCCATTGAAGGTCGTCGACTACTATACGACTAGAGGGTAACCTATACCGAGAACAAGAGAAAGTAAGGAAGAGTGAGGGAAGAGAAAGTGAGCATAGGAATGCCTGAGAGTGTGTGAGGACAGATGTATGCATATGAGTGAGGGACACAGAGAGAGAGAGTCAGAGTGAAGAGGTGAGGAAGTTGGGAGGGTTACTAGCAAAGGTATGCGGGTAAAATAAAGTGGGCGATTGAGGAGAGCATGAAAAGGAGCGAGCATGTGTGAGTAGCTTTAGGATAGAAGTGAAGGGGTGAGTAAGGAAGCAGGTGCATGGGAGTAGATGTATGCGTAAGTGTGTGATACAATATGTGTGAAAGAGTAGAGATAAGGGATTGGAGTGAGCGTGCATATAAGGGAGGTATGTGAAAGAGTGAGAGCACGCAAGTGGCCGGGACTCGAGAGTGCACGTGTTAGGGCATACATGCGAGTATCTATAGAATGTGGGTGTGATGTGTGTGCGTGGTGGGCATGTGCATGGATACGAGAATGATGGTGGGGAAGCATATGGGTGTGAGTGTGAGCGTAAGAAGGTGTAATTGAATGAGTGTGATTAAGTGGGAAGGAGGGGAAGAGAAATAGGAACCAAGTGTGAAATCAACAAGAAAGAGGGAGAGCTAGATCGAGGGAAGGACCGACAGATCAAGAAAGAGTAAGGAGGGTGTTAGTACTTGAGGGTCAATGAGTGTGAACATATGAGAGCAGGGAACGCGGATGAGAGCATGAAGTCTTCAAGTTGAGGGACAAATTGTGGTCTCCAAGCAATAGAGAGTGGCAATTTCCAAGGAAATTGAGCAAAAGGTAAGGTTCCGTAGGCACTTTCCCTTGGACCAAAAGAGCCTTCATTTTGGTGCGTTTGCCGGGAACATATGCGCTAGTGCGCAGACATAGGAAGAATCCATTGCGAGATAATTGTGGGCTCTAGGTAATCCGATTCCGAGGGATTTGTGCAAAATAAAGGCTTCCACAATCATCTTTTCCGTGGGCTTTAGAGGCCTATCATTTGGTGCGTTTGCCGGGAATAGCTTGGTACGTCTCTATAAGAGAGTGCCATAGGTTCGCCTAGCGCCACAGGTTGGCCGAGCTTGCGGACCCAAGATCTAGTACATGAGCGAGGGGAGCTCATCGTCAGTAGCAACACAAACTCAAAGAGAGGAACGCGCTCAGAGAAGAGCCCTTGAAAGAGAAAGAAGAAGGTGGGAACCGCCAGGTGAGTGGACCTCGATTGGTTCGAAGAAATCAGTCAAAAACGTGTACTCCCGTAGGAGAGTCGCGAGTCAAGTACGGAAGTTTGAAGGAGGGATCCTGAGGCCACGCGCATTAAATTTCTGGGATCGAAGTGATATCGACATCACACCTCTGTTCGAAATGGCTCAGCGGATTTCGGTTCACTTGGGGGACTTCACCAAGTTTTCAGGTACTTGGGATGAAGATCCGGATAGTTTTATCCAGTTGTTTGAGGTTACCTGTGAGGCCAATGACGTAGTTGACCAAGATCAAAGGTTGAGAATTTTTCCGGCTATTCTCCGTGATGAGGCAGCCAATTGGTATGGGAATTTGACACCACAAGAACGTGGAATTTATCAGATGCTCAAGGAAGCCTTCTTGGCAAAGTTTCGACGACAAGGCTTCCAAGACAGATTGGCCCAACAAATGGATTATTTGCGACAAGGAGTCAATGAGAGCATCGATAACTACATTCAGAGAATGGAAACGTTGGTAAGAAAGATGGGCGCGAATGCCCCGAACGATGAGACATTGAAAAGAAGATTCATTTCGGGATTGAGAGATCCTACGGCACAGCAGCATATCAGTCTGACAAGACCGGCAACTTTAATGGATGCTAAGGAACAAGAGAGGCTTTGGGAGGAAGTACAATTATGTCAACAAAGAAAGATGGAGCTCTTATACGAGCCTATGGGAGGCCCAGGAAACATACCGATGAAAGATCCTAGCCAAGGAAGTCTCGGGAAAACAGACCGACTTATGGATATGGTGCTCAAGGTCAAGGAGGAGACTATCCAAGAGGAGCCGTACGTGATCAAAGAAGAGATGGTCCAATCCAGTGCTGGAGATGTCATGGCTTTGGCCATACTCAATCTAGATGTCCAAACGAAAAGAAGCCAATTGATTATACTCCATTATGTCGGTACTGTAGTGGGGAGGGCCACTTTGATGAGGATTGTCCAAAACGAAGAGCTGCCGCCGGCAAGGAAAAAGGACCAGTAGGGTCCTCGAACTATGTTGATACTCAGATGCATCCCACATCAAGAGCTCAAGAGCACGTTCCTACGATCGGAGTAGTGTTCAAGACACCGAACCCTCAAGAAGGCTCTAGCTCGTCAATGCACTTTGTGGATGCTTATGAGACCAAGAACCCACACAAAGATCCAACTGTGGAAGTAGTCACAAGGACTCAAGAGTACTCAAAGAAGAATCCAGGAGGCGAAGGGGAAGAAGGGAGTCAAGAGAGGATAGCTGAACACGAAGAGGTAGAGAATCAAGTTAGAGGACTTGTTGAGCAGCAAGAGTTTGAGGATGGGGAAGAGGTTGAGATCCTTCCACCAGTGACCAAGGAGTTTGTGCCGGGCATAGCACCATTCCCTGAAAGATTGAAAGCTCCTAAAATTAGAAAGGAAAGACAAAGTTCGGAAGAAGTGGATATTGTAAAGTTGCTCGCTGACACGGAAGTCACGCTGGACATTGGCACATTGCTAAAATGTTCACCTGTTTATAGGAAACAGTTCTATAACGAATATATTAAGAAGCCGAGGAAAGCTCGAGATAAAAATAGACAAGATAAGGATGTCCAAGGAATCATTCAAAGTATTACGACGCAAATTGATTCGAACTCTCGAGATGTGACGGTCGAAATTAAAGGATATGCAGTCCCTGGTGCTCAGTTAGATAGTGGAGCCGGAGTCAACCTTATGAATGAGTTCATGATGAAAGCTTTGGGCCTTAACCACATGGAAGAGACGCCGATGTCCTTGAGAATGGCGGATCAAACACAAGTGAAGCCTGCGGGTCTTTTGAAGAATGTAAGCACAGTTGTGGGCGGTCTAGAGTTTAAGGTTGATTATTTGATAGTAAGACCAAGGACCTCAGAGGCTACCTTCTCGATCCTACTTGGACGGCCATGGTTGGTGCAAGCCGAATGTGTGCATGACTGGCCGCACAGGTTTTATTTCGATAGGGCCAAAGTCTGATCGGATTCAAATACAAGTATCCCCACCCTCGAGCAACAAGAAGAAGACAATAATAGTCGATGAGATGGAAAAGAAAGAAAAAGAGAAAGCAAGGCACGAGAGTGCACGAGCTAGGTTTTCTTTGAACACGGACACCTACAAGAATCTGCTTCAAGACGGGTTCAACTTGCAGCTCTTTAAGAATCAAGACACGAAGATGGGAGAGTATCAAAATCCATTGCTTTATAACGATGATTCGGATCAGGAGTTGCTAGGATGGTTGACACATACAAGTAAATTTGATTGCTACATGTTGAGTATAGACACAAGTAAAAACAAAGCTACTCAATCCCTGGAGAAGGGAACTTCAAGAGAAGAATTGAAACTAGAGCTAGCCCCGGCGATGGAGGTATCACAGTTGCGAGAAAGAATTAGAATGCTAGAAGCAGAGATTCTAAAGAGAAGTCGAGAATCGGAAAAAGAAGCGAAGAGTAAGACTAAAGTGTCGGAAGCCATTGCAAAAGCTGAATTGAAGAAACTAGGTTCAATTGAAAGAGAACAAGACAATGATTTACTGGCCAACCATGCACGCTTGATCGGAGAGCACATTCCAATCGCAGTGTCATCGAGAAATAAGGAATATTCGCGAGAAGCTCAGTTGGAAAAGTGGGAAGTTTTTCCAGAAAAGTTCTAGAGTGTAGGGTCAGAGCTACCAGATGGAGTACGAGACTGCATTAAAACGACACTCAAAAATTTTAGCGAGGCCTTTGCATGGTCATACAGTGATTTGAGAGGAATTGATCCCCGAATCTGCCAGCATTATATAGACTTGGAAGAAGGCACACGACCAATATGCCAACGACTCAGGCGAACGAATCCAGTCTACTCGGAATTGATCAAGCTGGAATTGACCAAATTATTGGAGGCAGGATTTATATATCCCATCGCATCCAGCGAATGGGTATCACCAATTGTAGTTGTTCCAAAGAAAAATAAGAAAATCCGTATTTGCATAGATTATCGGAAGTTGAACGAGCGCACGAAGAAGGATCATTTCCCCTTGCCATTTACTGATCAAATCTTGGATAGAGTGGCTGGCCATAAATTGTACTCATTTTTGGATGGTTTCAGTGGGTACAACCAGATCCAAATTCATGAAGAGGATCAACCAAAAACTACTTTCACGACAGAATGGGGTACGTATGCATATCGGGTGATGCCATTCGGGTTATGCAATGCACCGGCCACATTCCAGAGAGCAATGATAGCTGCATATCAAGACTACCTGCAGGATTGGATGGAGATATTTCTTGATGACTTTGCAATCAGAGGCGACGATGAGAACATGATGGAGAGGATCGAAGCAATTTTAAGAAGAAGCATCGAAAAAGGCATCGCATTGAATCCTGAAAAGTGTACATTTGGAGTACGAAGAGGATTGCTTTTGGGTCATGTCATTTCCGAAAAAGGGATTTTGGGCCATGCAAACTATTATCGACGTTTTATATTAAATTTTGCATCCATAGCGGCACCACTGACGACTCTTTTGAGAAAGGACCAACAATACCAGTGGACGGGAGAGTGTCAAGTCGCATTCGACTCGATCAAAGAGAGGTTAATAAATGCACCGATTTTGGTAGCACCTGACTGGACGAAGGAATTTCATGTACATACCGACGCTTCTCATACTGCGGTCGGAGCAGTACTATGCAAAGCCGACGAAAAGAAGATGGACCATCCTATTTACTATGCAAGTCGCAATCTGAATAGCACGGAGAGGAATTATACGACTACAGAAAAGGAATGTCTCTCGATGATCTTTGCGGTGAACAAGTATCGGCACTACTTGATGGGAAAGCATTTCACTTTTTATGTGGATCACGAAGCCCTTAAGTATATCATTAATAAACCAGAGTTATCAGGACGACAGATGAGGTGGATGCTACTTCTCCAAGAATTTCAGTTCACAGTGGTAACCAGACCAGGCAAAGCGCATATATTGGCTGACCATTTATCTCGAATTGTTAATGAGGAGCCAATCTCTGGTGTGCCCGACGATGCTCCTGATGGATACCTATTCCAGGTGGAAGCTAAAGTACCTTGGTATGCCGACTTGGTGAATTTCTTATGCACTACTAAATATCCGCCAGGAGCAAGCAAGAGAGAGAAGCAAAAACTGTTAGCATTGGCGAAGCACCATAGCATCATTGGGGGCAACTCTATCGATATTTTGTTCATGAGAGCATTTATCGGAGGTGTCTCGAGGAAGAAGAAGAAAATCTAGTGTTGAGGGCTTTGCATGACGAACCTTGCGGTGGACATTTTGCTGGTGAACTGACAGCACGGAAGATTTTATTGGCTGGGTATTGGTGGCCAACGCTGTTCAAGGACTCGCACACATACTGTAAGAAATGTGACAAATGCCAACGAATGGGCAAACCCACATTAGCACATGCTGCTCCTCTTACGCCGGTGTTGGCTCTTAAGCCGTTTGAGAAATGGGGAATTGATTTTGTGGGGCCTATTGATCCTCCCTCACGACGAAGATCCAATAGGTATATTTTGGTCTGTACTGACTATGTTACCAAGTGGGTGGAAGCCAAAGCTCTGAAGACTGACCGAGCTGTGGATGTAGCTAAATTTTTGTATGAGCAAATTATCACTCGATTCGGATGCCCGTTGGAAATAGTAAGTGATAGAGGAACCCATTTTGTCAACGAATTGATCGAAGAATTAATGGAACTCTATAAGATCAAACACAGAAAAAGCACTCCATATTACCCGAGGGCAAATGGACAAGTGGAGGTCACCAACAAAATTCTTGAACAGATTCTGACAAAGACAGTAGCTCTGCATAGGAGAGACTGGGATGAGAGACTTTTGGAAGCTTTGTGGGCGTATAGAACATCCTACCGAGTGACGACAAAGAGCACTCCGTTCTCTCTAGTATATGGCGAGGAAGCCATTTTCCCTATCGAAAAAGAAGTGCCGACATTAAGAGTGGCCATTGAAGCCAGATTGGGCGAGGAAGAGTCATTAAAGGAGAGGTACACACAACTGGTGAAGCTGGAAGAAAAGAGGCTCATCGCACAACAAAGCTTTGAAGCTATTCAGAAGAGACGTAAAGAGAGGCATGATAAGAATCTCAAAACCTATGTGATTCAAGAAGGGGATTTGGTGCTAGTTTATGATAGTAAGTATTATAAATTCCCGGGGAAGTTACAGACAAGATGGGCGGGACCGTTTAAGGTGGTGGAACTCAATTCCAATGGTTCCATGCAAATTCAAGATTTAGGAGAAGAATATGCTCCCGTGAAGGTTAACGCGCTTCGAGTTAAACCATATTTCAAGTGATGTTAGGATGGGAAGAACCAGACGAGATCCAAACGAAGTGACGAAGTAGACTCCTTGTACATACATGTATAGTATTATATATATATGCGCATATGTAATCTATGATTTGTGTGTCATAAATATCCTTCCTTGCTAGCTCAGGAATCTTGGACTTCTAATTATTTTTTTATGTTGCGCAGAGACTGTTAGGAGCTAAGTAACAAAATGGCAGATCAAATAACGCAACTCTACTTGTACGAGCTAAGGATATATTTCTCGGACCAAACGTTCGCTCGCATGGACATAGATGTCGACGACTTTGAGACGGAATACGATGTTGAGGAAGCGCATTGGCTGGTATGCTTTATAAACCAGGGTTTGGGTGTTGCATTTTACATTGAGTGTTTTGAGGAATACCTAGCTCGACATGTAGGATGGGCGGGAGATCGATACTACTATTTTGATCCTTCGAGGGAAATGCCTAACGAGGAAAACGATATCACATGGGCTTGGGCAGATGTGCTAACGCTAGGAAGTGATGACGGAGCTCCTGAAATTGAGCCTGACTCGCCTTAGGGAAGTTGTCGGGATGCGAGTACAAGGTGAGACTACATGAGACATCCCAGAGACTCACATTCTAGGACACCTAGGGATAGGTATACGAGGGACTAAGGCATAGCTGGTTGTAGTTACCAAGTGAAAAGTTGAATCGATGAATACATATGTAGTGTCTGTAATTGAGAGAATGGAGTGAAGAGGTGGTTGATCTGTCAAAGGCTAGTGTGTATATGTTTTGTATGCATGTGTGTGAAAAATGGGAAAGTCCCTTTCTTCCTCTCCCTAATTCTCAGGACTTGGGTGAACTAATTAACTATGAAAAAAAAACGAAGAAAAGAAAAGAAAAGAAAAATTTGTGTTACTGTGATCGTACCAATGCGCTATGGTGGGCTAGTAGGTGGGTGGATTTATCCTGGCCGGGTGGTTAGGACCACGAGCCGCAGCTAGTTTCGCCATAGGCTTGGGATATATATGTTTGTGTCTTAGCTACGCGCCATAACGGGTTGGTAGGTGGATGGAGCCATCGTGGCTGGGAAGTCACGACCACGAGCCGTATCCAGCTTCGTTATGGGCTAGCTGATATATGTTATGTGCTATCATTGTGTGTTTGTGTGTTGTGCGCTGCATTGCATTGGTAGATGGGTGGAATCAACCTGATCGGGTGGTCGGGTCCACGAATCGCATCCAGTGACAATGTAGGCCAACGTGTGATTAAAATAAAATTTTCATATGAAGTATTCCCCACTCTTGAGGGGGAGAGAAAGTGAGGAGAGGGCGATGATCGCCTGGAAGGGAACGTTATTTGCTTGTGTGATTGGTATGTGTTGGCTTGCGACAGATGAGCTCACTTTGAATCAACATTCTTGAAGGTACAGATATTCTATATGTACTTATGGATGAGGCTTTAGCGAGGTAATGCGACGGTCTTGCTTTACAGCTTGTGTGCTCTATCTGAGGGTTTTTCTAGTGTGTGGGACACTCGAGGGTTCTAATGTATGTCTTGACTTGTACTCGAGTTTCGATGATTTTTGTAGGACGACGATGGGGATTCTTCGGAAGTGTCTAGTCATGGACTATGTGTACATAGCGAATAGTAGGTGCAATAATGGGGTATGCATTTTGGGTATGTAGCATCTCCTGTTGAATTCATTTCAGTTATTGTTGTGTATTTCGGTATTTCCGTTTCTGTTTTTCGCAATGACGGTGCATGTGTAAAACATGGAAATGTATGCATGTGTTATTTTGGTTGAGACCATTTTTCATAATGGAATGTATGAGCAAATTGATGCATGGCTGAAATGGAATTGCATATATGTGTATGTTCTTGGATCATTTTGGAAGTGACTGATTTGTATGTATTCATGAGTGATTTTTTTAGCACTAATAGCTTCAATGAGTGCAGGTTTAGTTGGAGTATCAGCTCGATGGAAAGGTATGCAAACTAGTTTTGCACTGATGTTTTCATGGCTGTTTTGATTAGATTGCAGCAAAAGTGGCTCGTCGAGGACGACTTCGCAATTAAGAAAAGGGGAGTATGTTAGCTCGGAAATTGGCTGGTTTTGATGCACTAATATGTTTTTGTTCGGTAGAGGAATATATTTGATTTCAGGTACTTAAAGGGTGATTAGGTGATTGATGGGAAATATCTGGGGTGCATTGTTGCCGTCGAGACATGGATATGCTCTTCCACGTTTATGAAGACGGCCTTTTCGCAGCACATAAAGGGGCTCGACTCTCCCGTATTGTGGAACTCCCGGTCCGTGGAAACAACAGGTCCAGTGATCCTTTTTCTGCATGGTTTTCCAGAGGGGTGGTTTGGCTGGCGAAAGCAAATCCCAGTCTTTGCAACAGCAGGGGGACATAGCGGGGTGAAGCTCTTCTGGCAGAGGAGGAAGCTCGGAACTGGAGGGGGCATGCGCATCCGATCAGGGGGAGTCTGCTCGTCATTGTGCCTATTTTGCAAAAGACCACCCCCGAAGTCTGACTCGAGTGTCCAAAGCTTCATCCATGAAGTATGACATGTGGATTTGCCATCTCTCTTCTGCGACATTTCCTTCGATCAATAGCTTCGTAATTTGGATGTACCACAGCCCACTTGGTGTGACTTCAACGTAGCGGTGGTCTTGTGCCCCATTCTGGACGTAGCGGCGCTCTTGTGCTCTACGGAACAAGCAGAATCGAAGAGTCTACTACCCGCTTCACGTCCTCAGAATTTTTGCGAAAGCTTCGAGTTAACGTACAGTAAATTGTAAAAAGCTTTGCCAATATACAAATTAATTTGGCTACAGCTAGCGAGAAAGACAGGTAGCTTGCAGAAAGACAAAGAGATCATATAATCTGGGAGCGTGAGAGAGCAGAAGATATCAGAGGCGAACGCACAAAAAAGGGGATGCATGCTATCTGAGGAGAGGCATTTCAAACCTTGAGTGTAGGAAGTGCATGCTTGAACAACACATGAAGAAGGGGAAAACAACTTCTGTTCGACCCAAAAAAAAAAAAACTGCTGGAGATTGGGTTAAGCATTGCAGGTTCTTTCACCTCCATGTGAGATGAACTTTACTGCGGCAAAATATGGATTCCCAGAAGCATAGTTAAGTCAGCCCAAAAGAATGGGAGCAGCACCCACATAGGAAAAGGGAGAGCATACAACATGTAAGGCAATTATATTCTTTTGAAATTTATATGCACACATCACACGAGAGAAGGTTTGTCTTCGACCCGTTTCTCTTTGCACAGATTCAAACTTCCTTTAGTCTATCGTGCCATGAGAAAATCCACGGTTTTTATCATAAAAGCATCTAATTCGGTTTAAAAAATTGGCGGTGTTGCATTTTAATGGGAGTACGAATCAGCAGTAAGGGGGGAAAGGGAAGAGAAATCATCATAATATTGAATTGTCTGAAAAGTCTCGCTTAGCACCAACAGATCTTCAGCTTTGTATATCTTTAGCTACATGGGATTAAGTTTTGTTTCTGGTTGCTTTATTCCGCTGAATGGTTCATGGTATCTGCTATGATAGGCAATGCTAAACTCGAATATGAACAAAATAGACATAAGTGGTGTAGAGTGTACAATTTGCTGTTCCAGGGAAGAGAAAATGAGCATAGGAATGCCTGAGAGTGTGTGAGGACAGATGTATGCATATGAGTGAGGGACACAGAGAGAGAGAGTCAGAGTGAAGAGGTCAGGAAGTTGGGAGGGTTACTAGCAAAGGTATGCGGGTAAAATAAAGTGGGCGATTGAGGAGAGCATGAAAAGGAGCGAGCATGTGTGAGTAGCTTTAGGATAGAAGTGAAGGGGTGAGTAAGGAAGCAGGTGCATGGGAGTAGATGTATGCATAAGTGTGTGATACAATATGTGTGAAAGAGTAGAGATAAGGGATTGGAGTGAGCGTGCATATAAGGGAGGTATGTGAAAGAGTGAGAGCACGCAAGTGGCCGGGACTCGAGAGTGCACGTGTTAGGGCATACATGCGAGTATCTATAGAACGTGGGTGTGATGTGTGTGCGTGGTGGGCATGTGCATGGATACAAGAATGATGGTGGGGAAGCATATGGGTGTGAGTGTGAGCGTAAGAAGGTGTAATTGAATGAGTGTGATTAAGTGGGAAGGAGGGGAAGAGAAATAGGAACCAAGTGTGAAATCAACAAGAAAGAGGGAGAGCTAGATCGAGGGAAGGACCGACAGATCAAGAAAGAGTAAGGAGGGTGTTAGTACTTGAGGGTCAATGAGTGTGAACATATGAGAGCAGGGAACGCGGATGAGAGCATGAAGTCTTCAAGTTGAGGGACAAATTGTGGTCTCCAAGCAATAGAGAGTGGCAATTTCCAAGGAAATTGAGCAAAAGGTAAGGTTGCGTAGGCACTTTCCCTTGGACCAAAAGAGCCTTCATTTTGGTGCGTTTGCCGGGAACATATGCGCTAGTGCGCAGACATAAGAAGAATCCATTGCGAGATAATTGTGGGCTCTCGGTAATCCAAGTAGACCGATTCCGAGGGATTTGCGCAAAATAAAGGCTTCCACAATCATCTTTTCCGTGGGCTTTAGAGGCCTATCACTCTTTCATGGCAAGAAAACTCATCTATGAAGACAAATTTGGAGATGAGATGAGTTTTGTTTTCAGCCAACCTTGTGTTGTAAGTTGGTTGGAATTTTTTTGTTTAATCTAGGTACAAAATTTGATCTAGGTACACTAGAGAGGTAATTCAATATTCAGCCAAAAGATTGGTGAATTCAGTCATATCTGTTACATTTGAAGCAGAGTTTTGATTCAGAGATATGAGGAGATGGTAAAACATGATTCTATGTTCACTTCCATTTATATACCATATTTGTTTTATCTCTTACTCTTAACACTAGAGGAAGAGAAAAGTTCATTTGAAGAAGTCAAGTTATAAGCATGCCTCATTATAGGTGTTCTTTAAAAGATTCTCTCTGTGAATGATGGTGGAATCCAAGTCTCATTCCTCGGATGACTCTCATAGTTCCCTTATTTTGTCTTTGTAAGCTTTACCCACCTCTTCCCCTCTTCCTTCAAAACAAGGAGCCTTCAGGTGGAAGAAAGATGGAGAAGAAGAAAGTCCAACATTTCGAAGAATCCATTGCGAGATAATTGTGGGCTCTAGGTAATCCAAGTAGACCGATTCCGAGGGATTTGCGCAAAATAAAGGCTTCCACAATCATCTTTTCCGTGGGCTTTAGAGGCCTATCACTCTTTCATGGCAAGAAAGCTCATCTATGAAGACAAATTTGGAGATGAGATGAGTTTTGTTTTCAGCCAACCTTGTGTTGTAAGTTGGTTGGAATTTTTTTGTTTAATCTAGGTACAAAATTTCTAGGTACACTAGAGAGGTAATTCAATATTCAGCCAAAAGATTGGTGAATTCAGTCATATCTGTTACATTTGAAGCAGAGTTTTGATTCAGAGATATGAGGAGATGGTAAAACATGACTCTATGTTCACTTCCATTTATATACCATATTTGTTTTATCTCTTACTCTTAACACTAGAGGAAGAGAAAAGTTCATTTGAAGAAGTCAAGTTATAAGCATGCCTCATTATAGGTGTTCTTTAAAAGATTCTCTCTGTGAATGATGGTGGAATCCAAGTCTCATTCCTCGGATGACTCTCATAGTTCCCTTATTTTGTCTTTGTAAGCTTTACCCACCTCTTCCCCTCTTCCTTCAAAACAAGGAGCCTTCAGGTGGAAGAAAGATGGAGAAGAAGAAAGTCCAACATTTCCAAAGGGAAAGTAAGACTTCCTTTTCTCTTATATTTTCCATATAACTTTCCTACTTTATCCTCTACATCCACAGACAAGTCTACGAGAACATCTTGTGTGAAGAAGAAGCAATTTCTTGTTTTGCATTATACTTGGTCATGTTTTAGTAGGTTTTGACAAAGAATTGCATTGAGAGAAAGAAAGGAAGCTTATATGTTTTGACTCATATGTGTATGAGTTATGTTTTAGTTGAAGCTTTTGAGCAAGAAGCTTATATGTTCCCTCAAAGAATTCTTGGAGTGTCAATACAGAGCTACTTGGTACATGACAAGTTGCAGAGAAGTATATTTCTTCTTTATCTAACTCTTGAGGTAAAAGAGTATTTGTAGCAGATGTTGAAGACTTGAAGTGAGGTTTTTTGTTTGGAAAAGTTACCTCATATTTGGTATATTCAGTATACTCAGAAAATTCAAAGTTTTTCAAGATGAAATTTTTTTCAGAAAAAATTCAGAATTTCAGTATTTTCAAAAAATTCAGTAGTTTCAGGAAAATTCAGAAAAATTCAGATTTTTTGATGTACCGGTCAGGTGGAGAATCTACTTTCTATGTTTGTCTTGTTTTTTGGATACATGCTTGTATTAAAAAAAGGTGTTCCATCAGATCCTATCATTTGATTGAGAAGTGGAGTTAGCCAAAAGAACATCAAGCAGATATTTTCACACTTCACCCAGGTAGAATATGAAGATATGAAGTATCAACTTGAAGCTTTTGGAGATTCTCAAAGTGAGAGTTTGTCCACTTATGTTTCAAGTAGGAGTTGCAGATTCTTGGGAAGGATTTGGTTAAAGAAAAGTTTTACAACTGTATGTGAGAAGCATGGACACTTAGAGACATTCAAATAGCAAATCAAACATTCAGTCATGAAGGTTTGATTAGAGAAGATTCTACATATTTTGTTAGAGAGATCTTGATAGATCTTGAAGATCTTGAGTATTTATGAGTCAATTATCTATCCTTTGTTTGAAAAGTTCTTAGCATTGGAAGAAGTAAGTCAAAGATTCAGATTCTATCAGATTTGTGTTGCAGAGAAAAAGAAGAAGATACTTGTTATGTTGCAGAAGATTATGGATCCTAAAATTTTGTTTCACATACAGGTATTGATCACTGAAGATCAGATTTATTGAAAGAAGGAAGACGTTCCAGATTTCATAAAGTCTGATATAATTTGAAGAAATCTGGATACTAGTGTTAAATCATCCAAGGGGATGATGAAACATGAAGACTTATTTTCAGCCATATGTGCAAGAATGCAGAGTCATACCTACAGGTATTCCTATATTTCCTTTGTCAGTTTCTCTTTATGTTCCAACTTTGAAAGAAGAAGGAAGAATAAGAATGTTTGGAGAAAGTTCCTGTTAGGTGTTCCTGTTCAGGAGAGTTCTATTGCAGAGAAGCTTGATATTTCAGAGAGGTATGTTACTTATGAGGTGCGCATATTTATGTTTATACCAGATTCTGAAGAAAAGAGGTATGAAGGACTTACAGATAGAACAAGGATGTAGACAAGATAACATCATAGATATGAAATTTTGATGAGACTCATGAGTTGAGTTGAGGATTATCTGAGATGAACCAGCTAGTGTTCATAATACACTAAGTTGTGAGTTGTCAGTCACAAGTCCCAGGATTCAGTCCCTGATTCTGTTTAGTGTATTTACATGACACAACAGAAATATGTTGAGGTAGTGTATGCAAATATATGGATCCTATTGTATGCTTACAGGTTTGAGAAGACTTATTTCAGAAGATAGCAAGTTCAGAGTCAGTTTATGCTACATATGTTGTCAAGCAGTGATTGCTTCATGTATACACTATTGGATATTAAGTTTGCATATTTTCTCAGGTATTATGGTTCATATTCAGCAAGTTCAGTTTTTTGAAGTTTTAAGAAAGTCAAATTCAGTTTTGAAGAAGATTTTTTGAAAAAAAGGTTTGAAGGTCAATTCGGGAGTACAAGTTTGAAGTTTATGACAGTTTCTAGATGAATGAAGTTGCATATCCAGTTCAGTTTGTACCAATATGACATTGTAGGGGGGATTGTTGGAAAACAATATCACATTAGTCCAAAATCCATTTAGGGCAGAAACCCTAATTTTGGTACTTAGTCATTTTTGGCACAAAAAAGTTTTATGAGCCTATCTTGTAGAGCTTGAAGAGAGTTTTCCAATGGTATATAACATTCAGTCATTAGAGATCAGATTTGGGAGAAAACCCTAACCCTAATTTTCTGCTGATTTAAGGTTTTGACCTCATATGATAGCTCTCAGCATGAGGATCATTAAAATGTTTTCAGATCATTCATCAGGTAGTCAGAAGTGTAAAAAAGAAGGTCAAAGAGATATTTTTAAAGTTAGCTAAAAGCAACTTTAAAAATAAAGCAAACTCACTTTAAAATAGCAATTTAAGTTTAAAAAGCCGCTTTTCGTTGAAAAAAATCGTCCAAGCTTTATTTTGATCGCTAGACATTGTGAGGGCTATATAAGAAAGGCCTTGGGTCACTTTTTGAATCATCACACACCAATTTGCAACGCCAGCTTTGGTCCCTCAGTAGAGGTGGTGCTCTAGCACACATGGGACAGCCATGGTGCACTCTAGGAGCAAGTTGAGGAGCAGCTATGGAGTTCTTCTTGGAGAAGAGTGTGCTCACACTCTTGCTTATGGAGAAGACTTACCTATCAGCAGCTTGGTGGTGTGGATCAGCCATCTACATAATGTATTTGAAGATTGTCTTCTACATGAAGATTTCGGTGTACTTCAAAGACATTGGATGGAGGTTAACATAAGGTTTGCATCTTATATTAAGAATTCAGGTACATATTCTCTTTATGCACACAGGTACTACTGGGAGCATATCAGGAGTCCTATTCGGCATATCTAAAGGAGAATCAGTACATGCATGCTACATGCATTCGGATGAGGTGTTAGAGAAGGTGTGTTCACATGAGTATGAGGACTTCTGTCAGCAACATGTTAGCATTCTATGCTAAGTCTGTAAGTATGTGATCTTTCACACACAAATCTGATTTAGGGTCTTCCATAGCCTAAAATCAGATTAGGGTTTGCTGAATATCAGTTTCCAACTGATCTTTCCTCTTTCTGTCACTCATATACACTCTTCTACAACCTATCAGGTCATACATCTCATATATATTCAGATTTCTGTTCCTACATCTGAATATTCTTGTAAATTTTGTACATACACTCTTCCATCTATTTCTGTTCACATAGAGTGTTGAGAGTTTTGCTCCCACATTGTTCATTTGTATATATGATAGTGTGAGTAAGGAGTGGCTTACGTAACACTTTACACACGTTGTCTAATCTCTCTCTATCTTTGTCTCATCATTTGTATGATTAAATGTGGTATATTTATGTTTTGCCGATATTGGAAGATTGCTGAAATCTGTGTTGTAGATCCTGGACCTATGGAACCATGGAACTATGGACCTGTGGTATTAGTTATGGGCCTACCAATTTCCAACAGTCTCTATTTCACATTATGTTCCAAGCCGACCATCGAAACTACAAATCGGCCAAGTTGAAGTAAGTTCACCAGAATCCAAGTTTAAGTAAGTTCACTAGAATCCAAGTTTGGCCGACAGAGGCCTATATGGCCTTGGAACATACGAAAGGACCCCAAAGTGTGAACAAAATCAATCCTTGCCCCTCCCAAATCTATAAAGACTAGCCTGGGTGGCTTTAAAGGTGGCTCGAGGTGGGGCAAGGCACTTGTGCCTCTCTTTGGGAGCACCCCTTTTAATTCTTCTCTTTCTTTTTGTAATTAGATGAAGGCCTTCATGCCGTAAATTTGAGGTTCTATCCATTTCTTCCCCATTTCTGAATTACGACTCTCTCTCTCTCTCTCCACGGTGAAAGGGCATATTGCTTGAGTGTAACCCATGCACAACTTTGGTCCACACCATCCAAGCATAGGCTCTTACAACTCGACAAGGACTCAATAAGTTTCTTTCGATTTGGCTTTCATTAATGGTTCATCCAAATGCTTGGCCACCGAAGTAGGGATATTTTTTTTTCTACTATGCAAGTTATGGGCCATAGAGCCCCTCTTTAGTAGGAAGGTCACAAAAGTGGTGGAAAAATGCCTTTAAAGTGGTTTGAAATGAAGTCATGGTTCTTCTTTTATGTTGTGCATTGAGCATAATCATTCTATTCATCAGAGGGATGAGGTCTATACTTTCCTTTTCCATCAAGATCTTAACATCTCTTTGGCTGTCCTATCTTATCTCTCTTTGTTCACCTATTTCTCAATTGTTGTCAAATTTGCAAACCTTTTTTCTCCTCTTTATTTTCTGAACTTAAAGATCTTCTTCTTGGCTTTCACAAGGGTTTTTATGTGGTTAGGATAGCTTGCATCCATGTATGGACCAAAGGGGCCCCCAAGAAGAAGGAAGTCATTGAGATAGCTCTAATCTCACTAAAGATTGAGGGGAGAGAGAAGAGTGAAGGGTTCACATGGAATCACCAAGCACATATTCTAAGGTTGAAAGAACTAATGGAAACTGAAATTGGATAATGATAAAATAAGAGAATGTCATTATAGGCTCACCTTTGACTCCATGAAGTGGCCCATAATTTCTTATGAGGAACAACAACTTTTTAATGGAGGCCTGAGGAGGTTGGGGGTTGTGCTGAGATTTGACCATGTAAAGAAGTGTTTGTTTTTTACGTCCAAGATGTTCAGATGGAGTCATAAGAGATCCCATTCCACCTTTTTCGAAATCAATTATTTCGCATTTTTTATTCCATTTATTGTCAATATTCTTAACCCTATTGAAGTCCCCAATGAGGATTAGAGGAGAGGGGAGCATTTTGAAGGATCTCAAACACTCCCGCTTCTCTATATGGGAGTTGGGGGTGCTAAGTGACATGATGGAGAAGGATTGGGGGCTTGCAAACAAATTCAAGCAAGGGAGATCAGGCCTCGGCTGAACTTCCATTTTACTAAAAAAAATGGAAACGTTGTTGTTGTTGGGACATTGTACATGCCGTACTGTTGGGATTTCCATGATGGGCCAATGGCAATTGAAGAACCCCCACAATATCTAGGATGAGCAATAAAGACCCACCCATGATGGTAGAGATCCTATGGACCCTTCTCAATAGGTCATCATTATCCACCTTAACTTTTTCAAAATAAATGAAGTTTATGCTTCACCTATTGTTTCTTAGTTGTCATCATTAAATTTAGCAATCAAGCCAATCTTGGCTGGTGCTGAAATTGATAACATATTTTTCTTGATCCTTGGCACATATAAGGCATCAAACAATGTAAAAGAACTACCATGAGCTTTCCAACTCCCATGATAGGATAAAAGCTGTTAGCACATGTGATAGTATTTCATGTAGGAGAAGGCCCAAGTGAAGTGAAAAAACTTTGCTAGGAAATGTAATATGTTCGGTTGCTCTGCTGTCAATGTACCAAACATATGAGTTTACTACAAAAATGCACTACTCATGAGAACATGGTTCATAGGTGCAATGAGGTGTAAACACCCATTCTTCTTTCTTAACAAGATTCGAAGACTTTGTTTTAGGTGTAGAGGTTTTTGCAAGAACTATTCTAGTCTTTTTCTTCTATGCCTCTTTTGTAGCTAGTTTAAGGCAACTCTTAATGACATGATCATTTGCCTTCTAATACTTTTAAAAATATTTTTGGTTTTTTGTTTTCTTGTCATCTTTGTCTTCCTCCTTTCATTGTATAGCATTATCAGATTTCTACTTACTAGTAGACAAGATGCATTCACCTTTGCCTTGACTAGCTAAGAAAGCTTGATCTGTGATTGACTTTAGCAAACGTCGACCTTAGAACCTTGACAAGAAGAGCAAGTGCAACCAAATGAACTGAACTTGGTAAGGAAAGGACAACCGTACACTAGCAAAAACAGCCCATCCAACAGAAGATAACAGTTTGCACTTCATTGAGTTCTCGAATCTCTCTGATTGGCAGTGCAGCAAGGAGCAGCCGAGCAAGTCAATGGGTAGTGGTGGAGTGTAACCAGCATCAGATGGAAACAGATCAGAGACATTGTACTTCTCCATGGGCATGCATATATGGCCTACCACTGGCAGCAGCTCAACCTGGGGACTGATGTAGTGCACATTGGATGTTGTCCAACAACTGTCACCATGTTTGAATCATGACACCAATCATGATCCTATGCTCCGATTGTGATCCATGACTGTGGTAGAATCTAGCACTCCAATTGTGATTTATGATTGCGTCGTCCGACAGTACGTTGCTTCCAAACACGCCATCTGAATTGTGTCAATGAATTTTGTACTCCTGCTTTAATAAAGTACTAAAGAAAAATTGGTTTTGGAAAGATACCATGCAATCAAACACAGGGAATATGAATTCGATTTTCTAAGTGGAACCCACCTTTCTACATTGCATTAATTAAACATTATTTGAATCAAACAAGCACATCGATTGGATGTTTGAGACAATTGTATAGCTGTGTGCCTGTGTTAAAAGCTTGCTTATCTTTTCTCCTACAGATATGTTGAACTGTTCAAATTATGTTGGCTATTGAACTAGTTACATGAACAAGTGGCCATATTCTAGTATTCATCCACACTCAGTAAGGCATCCTCAAGAGTAGAACATAAATTTAAGTGCCTGGATTTGCTTTTCATCAACTGTTAACAAGATTATTATGTCAAAGCTATTGACGATACAAAATCGTATTTCAAGTCCTCTGATGATTAAAACTCGTTTTATGTTTTCTTAGATTATCTTGATCCGCCTACTCTTGCCTTCTCTTTGATTCAGGTCTTGAGATCTTGATTCCAATATTTTGTACTACCTCATGTTGTTAGATATAACAGTGTGCATTGTTGATTTGTGGCAGATACTGCGAAAGGACTCATCCAAGCTTTGCAGTGGGTGAACTTTGGACAAACATCAGATATAACAATGGCCAGCCTTCATATGATCAAAGTATGAGAAATATCTAGGCTATCTCATTACCTTCACACTTTTCTTATTCTGTCATATCCCATCGTACAGAATCAGCATAAGCTGAGAGTCTTTTTTTTTCAGATGACTTACCACTTTGTGAAGCTAAAAACTACATTTTAACCCATTTCTGTTTTCTCCATAGACATGCACTGTCTATTGTATGTCGTAGTCTTTGAAGATTACTTTCACAAGTATACAGTACAGAATCATAAAAAAGAGCGAAAACTTTTGTGTGAATGGATATTTGTAGTTGTGAGAAAAAATGATGTTACAACGCTTAATTTCCTGGGTTTGGTCTTGCAGATGCCCATCGCCAGATACTATGTGATTGGATTGATGGAACAAATGGTTTATCATCTGCATTTGATTTTACAACGAAGGGGATACTTCAAGCTGCTGTTTGTGGGGAACTTTGGCGGTTGAAGGACCAACAAGGCAAACCTCCAGGACTTTTAGGTTGGCACTCTATAAGGTGGCAAATTCAATGCTTCATTTGAGTCTTGGATCCACTTTGCTTCTCCAATTTTGAGTGAAATCACCAATCTCCCTTTCCTATGTCATTGGGTGCTTGCAGGATGGTATCCTCAAAAAGCTGTCACTTTTATAGACAATCATGACACTGGATCTACTCAACGACATTGGAGTTTCCCTGATGACAAGGTTTTGCTAGGATATGTCTATATCCTCACACATCCTGGTATCCCATGCATAGTAAGTTACATTCAACTGTATATGTCTGCTAAGATCGGCGCAGATGGCTCGGCCAGATGGCGGGCAGGTAGAGAGAGAGAGAGAGGGAGGGAGGGAGGGAGGGAGGGAGGGAGTGAGGGAGGCTAGAATAATGGGTTTTGTAAGATAAAAAGAAAATGGATCTCCCACTAAGGGGATGGAGGTTTACGTACTTGCTTGTACCTCTCTCTAGTTCTCTTTTATTTTTATTCTCTAAATATTTAAAGCTCTTCTGTGATTAAGAAAGAAAAGTTATTTGGGTCAACAAATGCTGATTTCTTTTTTGATCAATTTCTAATCTAGACTCGCACCTCTGCAGTTTTACGACCATTTCTTTTCATGGGGTTTTCAAAAGCAAATCGAAGATCTTCTACGATTAAGGAAGAGAGTTGGTGTAAATGCGGGTAGCAAGATCCATATCAATGCAGCAGAAGCTGATATCTATGTGGCCAATATTGATGACAGACTTGTTGTGAAATTGGGTCCTAGGTAAAGTGTGTAAATTGAGAAATTCCTTCTATATATGAAATTCATAAATGGCTTCTTGGTTAGGTTTCACATGGGAGCATTGTTCCCTGACCCTTCTAATTGGAAACTAGCATTATCGGGCAAGGACTTCGCTATATGGGAGTCTACAAGAATACGAGATACGAATATAAGGGAGGATCCTAAGGAAGAAGTGAAGGTTGACCTACCAAACAGTGGTCTCCACATGCTCCGATCTCCATATCAAGTCAAATTAAGCGGAAAAATGTCTTGTAAAACTGTGCGGCGGATCTTGAATGAAGTTCCAGATCTTGTGTCGGATAAGGAAACCAGGGAGGATTGCAATCTAGAGAAGGAAAACTCATAGCCCATAGTCACAAAGTTTTAAATGAGTTTAAAATCGGGGGGAAGAGTAGGGAGATACATTGTCCTGAATATAGAGGTTTCGAACATACAGAATACAAGGTGACAGAAGATTCATCGCATTGTATACCAGTATGAGCTACGAGGACTGCTAGCAAATTAGCCTTCTCATGGAATTCTCAAATGAAAGTCATATAAATAAATAGAAGCATGAAGCGAGGAGTTATCCTTTATACAACACAAGCAAGATCATCTATCAAAGGCATGCCAAAGATACTTGCGCTTCTTCAATGACATTCTGTTCCGCGTCCGGAAAGAGAGAGCGCCATCTTTTGGTGCTTATTTCAAGTTTCATTTCCGTATTTAAATAATTTGATTTCCTGCAGCTGGGGTCAACGTCCATTTTCAATCTGATTGTAACTCATTTTTCTATACCAAATCAATGAATCAAACAAATTTTTCTGTAGTTTGTCAGGCCTTAGATCTCAAACTAGGCCGGAAGCGAGATGGCATGATTTCAGCTTGATAGAGGCAAACAACAGCAACTCCATATTCCTTCAGCTTTTCATGGAGTGCTCTTCTCTTCTTTCTGCTTTTCTTCTCTTGATCCATGTGCAATATGTGATATCTTTACACCTTGTGTATATACGTTGTGAACTGTGCAAAATAGTAGTATATATCTAAGTTCGAATCAGGAATACTATATCATGTGCAGGTACCACACGTTAGAGTGATATATTGAGTTGTTTTTGTAAGCGGAAGTGCAGTTTTTGGTGATGATTGCTTAGTTTATACTGATTCATTTTGATGGGTGAAATTTTTTAGTACAGAATTTTCTGTACTGATATTCACCAGCTGCCATTTTCGCAAGAGTTGCTTGTCTTGATGTGCATTTTTGTAAGAGACGTTTTTTTCACCTATATTCCACTCCAAGACTGACTTCCATGTAACGATCATTGTCTTTCTCGCTATGCATCCGTTTCTGAATTGTCTTAAATTTTTTCAAGATTTCCCGTCATCAATCTTGACAATATGAGACTGGTATTACAGATCGAGAGTTTGCAATCATTCTCTCGAAATTGCAGGCTCGTTAAGAACAAACCTTACTGCTCAGCTGCAAGTTCGCCGTTATGAGGGAAATCTAAGTAAGATTGAAGGGCACCTCCACTTTACTCCTTCATAGATAACAAAAAAAAGAGACCTAAGCGAAACCTGCGAGTTCGTCGCTCAATAGTCTCTTCTCCTTCTCCTTCTCCTTCCTCTTCTTTTTTCTCCTCCTCCTCCTCCTCCCCCTTCCTCTTCTTCTTTCTTCTCCTTCTCCTTCTCCTTCTCCTTTTTCTCCTGCTCCTCTTTCTTCTTCTTCTCCTTCTCCTTCTCCTTCTTCTTCTCTTGCTCCTTCTCTTTCTTCTTCTTCTTCTCCTTCTCCTGCTGCTTCTCCTTCTCCTTCTCCTGGTTCTCTTCCACCTGCTGCTCCTCCTCCTCCTTCGCCTTCTCGTTCTCCTTCCCCTTCTTGTACTAATTCTCTTGCTTCTCGCGTTCCTTCTTCTTTCCCTTTCTCTTCTTCCTTTTCTTCCTTCTTCTTCTTCTTCTTCTTCTTCTTCTGGAAGCAGGACCCTTCTAATTAGTTTTTTGCGTTTTCGTATACAATGAGAGAAGAACCCATGTTTATACGTTCAGTGTGTCCCCGAGAAGACTTCGCTCTCATGACTCATGAGGGCTCTCCATATTCTTTGTTTGTTTTTCCCCCCCTTCATCTCACCAAAGCTATGGGTATTTTCATGTACATTGTAAAGTCATTTCACATTAAGTAATCTGGCTCTCATGAACAAAAAAAAGCCATTCGCACGTCCAAAAAAAATTACTTGTGGAGGTTTGGAAAATAGGTACGAGCCATGCTCTTCTTGCATGTGCCAACTACTCAAATTCGAGATGCACGTTATGATTTCTTAATAGAAAAAATAAAAGTATATTTCATGTGATATATTTTGATACGTATATAAAAAATAGGCATAAAAATAAGAGCTAACAAGGAATCATCAACATGTGGATCTACCATCAACCACTAGAAAACATTTGTCAAGCTTCTAGGTGGAATTGCTCCTAGATTTTGCTCCAAGAGGGATCCCAAATCCTACAAAATGGAGGAGTAGAAATTTCCATTGGATTCCATGTTAACTATTGTGTTTGGTGGAAACAAGCTATCAATAATTTCAAGAATAAAAGCCAAACAATGGAGAGAGTTGTAAGGTTTTCTTTGTTCTAGATATCATCTATCCTATCTCTTTTATTTCCCCCAAAAAAAGATCAATTGCAAGGAATTTCAATGAATATAAACAAGATCCGATGGAGTGCATCAACTTGATAACAATGGATCAAACAATTGAGTTCAATTGCAAAGCCTAAGAAGGAGCCAAGAAGGCAATGAAGATGGCAGGTTTGAAGGGTTGAGGAGCTGGAATCATATGGTCCCAAGAGGGGAGGGAAGTTCAAGGAGATAGAAGGGTGTGTGATCAGTTGATATGCAAGCATTCCCTAAGTATTTCTCTTGCAATTTGTTCCAATGATAAGGAGTCGTCTTCTTTTACAAGTGGAAGATTCGAAGTGTGGTGCCTCAAGGAAGAACTTGCACTCAAGAGGGCTAAAGTGAATTGATTTTGCTCTTTGCCAATGTCCAATAGTGCATGAACCATTTGGGAATGTTATGATTCTAGAGAAATTGTTGGTTTATTGTACATTTTTGGGTTTGAAAATCCTTGCACTATTCCTACTAGTGATATATATGCATCGAAATCAACTGTTGAGACTCCATAAGCTTCATTTATATTAACTTCTCTCTTGAAGGTTTAGAGCATTCTATGCTATTGTATATGCTCTTTGGTGCACTTGGGATAGACATGCATATGGTGCACCATGGAGGATATTTCTCCAAGGAGAACCCCAACCTGGAAGTAGCCACCGAGAGAGGTAGCTACACCTCTTCCAAAACCACTTACCTCCCAATCAATATGTATTGAAGAAATATAAAAAAAAAAAAATCAATATAAGGTCAATGTATACCAAATCATCTGCATGGATAAAAGCATATGTAGTGATTTTCTAAAATTGATTAATTTGACATACATAAGTCAAACAATGGCAATTGTGGATGGGCACCTGGTAGAATTTTTCCATGAAGAGATTGACATTTGAAACTACCAAGAAAGCACGATTCATAATAACTCTAGCACCTCAATATTGATTTCAACATCTTTACAGTATCGAAATATTTGCTGCAAAAGGTAGGTGACCAATTTGTGTCCAAATTTAGACCTGTTTGAACCACCCAGACACTTAGATCATATACTTACTTTATAACATTCTTCTCCCCTTGAAAATATTTTTTTCTATGAAAATATAACTACATAAATCTATAGGCATCCCTTGAGTCTCATGTGCTAATTTAGAATAACATGCACTATTCATCATTCATTTGGTTACCAACTTAAACTCAAAACTAGGAATTCTTTACTAGATCGTGGAAACTTTTTCCCAAGTAGAATTTTGCTAAGTTCCATCCTTAGCACTCTTCATACAAATGGCTTCTTGTACATTTATCTCGGGTGCGAAGTATCCTTTCAGGTTCATGAGGAACTCTTTCACTTATTGGAAGTGGAAGTATGACTTGTTGTCCAAGTAGATTATCTAAATCTATCATACTTTTTCTAAGTGAGCTAACATGGAAAACTAGATGAATCCAACTTTCTTCTCAAAGTTATAATTCATATGCCCACATTCCAACTTTTTTGATGATTGGAATAGGACCACAATATCTCAGTGACAATGTTAAGGGGAGAAGATTTTGCAGGAAAAGAAGTTTAGTCTGGAGTATGTGTTGACACAGCAAGAAAGCAGTGTATTCTGGTATGTTTGTGTATGAGTATTTGTTGTACAAATGTGTGATTCAGTTTTGAGATTGTTCTTTGATAGGCTATGCTATGTGAGAGAGTAGTTATGTGTTGCCAAACCCCAACACATTTGGCGACCCTACTGGTTTTCTCAAAGAAGCAAGAAATGAATGTCGGAAAGAAGGCGAAGAGTTAGTAAAGTATATTACACACGAGCACAAGCACAAGCTGGTAACGTGGATCCATTTCTTGATCCATAAGATTGGTACGAGGTGCAAGAAGATTCACATTTAGAATTTGAAGAAGAGGGAGAAGGATCAAGTGTAGCAGAAGCAAGGTTGGTGGGCGAGATTTTAGGAGCATTGATCCTGACAGAAGCAGCTGTAGGAGTAAGAAGGTGACTCCAATTTGACTCACTTGTAGGGACTACGAGGCAAAGACCTAAGAGTACACCTCAACCATTGCCCATGGCGCAAACACCTCCTAATCCCAAATTTAAAGCAGCACATTTTAGAGGAGGATCAAAGGAAGATGCAGATTGCCATGTTGCTCTGTTTGAAATCAAATGGACGACCAATGGTTATCCAACATTGTATGAGGATGCAGTAAAATTGTAACAGTTTGTCGCCACATTAGAAGGAAAAGCTATGACCTAGTTCAACCAATACGGTATGGCTCATTTTGCTACTTATAATGCCTTAAAAACAACATTCTTGCAGATTTAGAAGAGAAAAGACTCCGTCTGATGTTTTGAGAAAAATCAGAGCAATCAGACAAAAGAATATGTTGGTGGAAGATTATGCTCAGAAATTTAGAATTTTAATGGAAAGATTACAAGGTAATGAGAGACCTACTGATGAGATGTTAACATATTATTTTTTCAAAGGATTAAGTAGCAGTATTAGGCATGCGGTGGCTAGTATTGATATAGCCAATGGTTTTGATGTGTTGGTAGTAGCACCTGCTAGAGTAGAAAGAAGATTTGGTAGAACAAAGAAGAAGTATAATAGTTCCAGCTCTGATGATGAATCTAATACAGAATCAGATTCTGGAAGAGCTACAATATATTCAAATTCAAAAAGTGAAGAAGAAGTTCATGTTCGAAGGCATCGTAAATTGAAAGGGAGACATGATAAGAAGGAGGCTCTGATTAGTCGTTTAAAGAAGCATGGGTATTCAATAATTATGCCTAAGGAAAAAAGGTATTGCAAAATATGTGAGCAAGAAGGCCATACTACAAGTCAATGCTTGTATAACCCAAAGCATATAGGTCAATCTTCAAGGTAGGATAATCGAGGTAATAATGGTGTTGTAGCAAATCAGGCCACTCCGATTCAAGGACGTGGTGGTTTTCAGAGGCAGCAGCAAGAGAGACCTCCATGGAGAGATCAAGGAAATCAGCAAGGTCATCAATAGGGAAATCAACAAGGACGACCAGCTAGAGTGATTCCATGTGGGTATTGCTCTGCTCTAGATCATTGGATTGGTCCCAATCGCCCATTATGGGTTAAACATAGAGAGGAAAGAGGTATACCAATTATTCAGTATAATCAGAATAATCAACAAGGGAAGCAGCAGAAACAGGCCCAGCAGGCTACTCCAGCAAATGTTATAGTAATTATCAGATCAAGAATTTCATAGTGATCCGAGTGCGGATACATCAAAAAATCAAAAGTAAGTGTCAAGACGATCAGTGGAATTGCCATTGTAGGCAATGTGTTATGACAAAGGATGTTGAAGTCTTGGTAGTAACAAGATAAAAAAATAAGGGTCCTATTGATTGGCAAGAGCAAAGGCAAATCCTAGACCAAGTACAGAAACGGATCCAACATGATCAACAAAAGCAGGAAAAAATTCAGATTTTATCTTAGGATGATGATGGAATAATGCCCATATGTAAACAAAAGAAAGATGATAGGGCGAATACTAAGTAGGAGTTGGAAAATGATTGCTTTGAGGTAATTCCTAATTCTCCATTACAGTTATCCTTGGATCAGTTATTATCTTTAGTGCCTTCTCTTAAAGAAAAATTGCTGAAGAGGCTAGTTGGGCAACAATCAGAGCTAGTAGACAGGTATGCAATTTCAATGTCAGCCAATAATATTGATCCAGTTGATGTGGATTTTGTGGT
Source organism: Ceratopteris richardii (assembly GCA_020310875.1). Taxonomy (NCBI): domain Eukaryota; kingdom Viridiplantae; phylum Streptophyta; class Polypodiopsida; order Polypodiales; family Pteridaceae; genus Ceratopteris; species Ceratopteris richardii. The sequence continues at coordinate 71,416,650 of CM035422.1, forward strand.
ACCAATAATTCAGGCATAGTATAGGCAAAACAGGATTTGATGAAGTTTTGTTGGATGGTGGTTCAGGGGTGAACATATTACCTGAATATATCTTTAAAGAAATGGGAAATGGGACTTTAGCTCCAACACCTTTTCAGGTTAAGATGCCAGGTCAGCTAAGAGTTCAACCTTTGGGTATTCTAAAGCAACAAGAAATAGTGATTACAGGACTATCATTTACAATCAATTTTGTGGTAATTTGAATGTCTGAATCTACCTACCCGTATGAGATGTTGCTAGCTAGACCATGGTTCAAGTTGGCCAAGGTAAAGCAAGATTGGGGGTTTAAACATAGTGATGATTACGAAGGGAAAAAATCAAGTCACAATACCAATGAAAGGAAGAAGGAATATGTGTACCTCAGTACCGACTTAGGGACTTGTGGAGAAAGAGACTATACCTCAATCCCCCTCAAGTGCATATAGTGGGGACTCACACTTTAATTATCAATCCAAGGAGTAGCAAGACCTAGCCGAGTGTATGAAGACATGCATTCAAATAGCGGTCCATGCAAATGAAGTTTCACAAAGTACAAATACATCACAATCAAGTTTTCAAGGTCAGCTATGGTGTCGCGACACTTGGAACAATAGTCAACAGTAAATCAAGCTTTTCTCTCAGCTCCGAACTCCAAATATAGCGAATAGGGGTTGTTTTCAAAGCTCTCGAAAAGACGCATCCAATGGTTGCCTTTTCACTTGATTTTGACACTTTTGCTTCAAGTTATGAGCAAAATACTGAGTCACGGGATTGATCTTCCTACACTTCAACACTCCCTACACTTCGCACACACCTTACCAACAACAAACAAGCACTTCCATGGATAGACAATACTTCTAAGCACTCTTTCCAAGCATCACACATGCATGCAAGCTCACAAAGAAGAAGATACAGAGAGGTGAAGACACAAATTCGAAATTTTGTGCTCTTGATTCTCACAATGGCAAAAAGTCCTTACAAAGAGTCACAAAATGACTTATATACATGTACCCTAAAAATGGTCCTTTCACACAAGAGACTGGCACTTTATTGACTAAAAGACTAATTTCCTACTAATTACAAGGGTACTGAGAAAAAGCTTTACGGGTATGTGTCTAGAGGACCCCGCTAGTACATTACATCAGAAAATATATTACAAAGTGATTATAGTACAAAAATAAACTATCCAATTCGAAAAAATTTTGGGGCCCTTCTTTTTCTCTGCCTCTTTGCCCTGCAACACTCTCCCCCTCTTTGTCTCTGTCGTTCCTTGAAAGGCTTTGCTTTGTTTTTAGTGTTGTACCTGTAGTTTCTCTGGTTCCTTATTACTGATAGATCTTTTATAGTTGACCACTGCTAGCTCCTGCGGAAGTCGTTATGATATAGTTTTACTAGTGGTCAAGGAACAGATCATAACTCAGGACGTGTTGCATTGGTCTTGGCCTCCCTTTTTTTCTTTTCACCGTTCGCAACCTGTGGAGATGGACTACCTAAGATTTGTAGTCTAGTTCACCAATAACCTCTTTAAATATGGGTTGCTGTGTTAAGTCGGGTTGCCACACACGCAACCAGTGTAAGGTATGAAGGTGTGGATCTTCAGCCTTTGATTTGGACCTTCCGAAGATCAAGAGGTTGAAGCACCTTCTTGGGGCTCAGGATCTGTTGGATATCTTCTTGCACTTCTTCATGGATACTTGTTTGCCTTGATCCGCCCTTGCCTCTTACGTGCCTTCCCCTGTTGTATGCCCCTGCGGGGATTTGTGCAGAGATGGGTGTTGCGTGCCCCTACGGGGCTTCCTACAGAGATATTGCTTGAGATATATTACCTTTAGTGAAGCTTCTTTCTTGATTTTCTTCTTCTTTTCTTTTTGCTGGACTCTCCTTCAACACTACCCCCCTCCTAAACTCTATCGTCCCTTACAGGCTTTGGAATGCGACGAGAGTACGTCCTGTAAACCTTTTGCTCAGTTTCATTAATCAAGTTGGCTTCACGTATCATGAGTTGCTTCCATTGTTCAGCTTTTACACCATCATGTGGTGGTTGTCTGTGGTTTGCAAAGAAACTCAATTCATATGCCACCAGTCTGGCATTCAAATTCGTTGACATCTTTAGAAAGATTTCAGAGTCGATTTCAAAAAATCCCGTAAAAAATGCTTCCTTGAAAGTTTGCATGTATTGACTCAGCAAGAACATCAGTCTGGAATAATACGCCATGATTGTAGGATGACTGGCCGTAATGGATAGATCAAAAATAAGGATATCCGTGCCCTGGTTAATGCCAATGAAATTCAAAAACATGTATTCTGCGGGTTTGAAAACTTTCAATACTGTAAGTATCATGTTGAGGATTTTATTAGTCATCTTGATAGTTAGGTCGGGTACTGTTGCATATCGAGATACCCAAAATTCAATGGATTTCACCATATAGTCTTTGGTCGGCAAATAATTGTGAGGTGGACTTGGAAGTAATGGATAATTTAACCATTGTTTATTGAGCACACCAGTCTTTTGCATGTCCAAAAATTTGTGTGCTTCACGACGACGTGGTGTGGGGCAAAAAGAAGGATTTACCTGTAGTAAATATGGTGCCGCTTGCCAGTGTACCTGCAAAGTAGGAGTTTTCTCCAAAAATTTCCTTCTCCATAAAGGTTGCGCAGCTTCAAACTCTTCTTGAGTGTAATTGAATGTGTTTCCCTTGAAGTGCAACTGCTCATCGGGATCCTTTTGCGTGATCCTCTTTATATACTGCCATGTTTGTTCTTTCAATAGCCCATAAGGAATATTGAAGGGCTTTATAATTTTATTCAAGTATTTTCCTTTAATTTTGGCTTCCTTCATGACTTTGACTACTTCATTTTCAAAATTTTCTGTCAATCGGGACACCAATAGTGCCCGTTCCTACTGACGTATTTCTGCAGTGTATGGCATGGGATGATCATCACACTGTTCCGCCATCTGCTCTTTTATTGGAGAATGATAGATCGAGGGAGATAGAGGACGTACCTCTACCTCGTCAGTAGGATTTTCTAGTTGTGGCTCTACTGGTGTTCCGATGTTTGCTTTTTGTTCTATTTGAGCTTCCAATTGTACAAGACGCTCAGCCTTTTCTTTAACTTCATGAAGGGCGGTCTAGAGCGCATCTTTGGCCGCTAGAAGCTCATTGCCAATGACTGCTATTTGATCAACATCTTCATTATAGGCTACCAAGAGTTTTTCTTCTACAGCTTTCCATTGTTTCTTGAGCTCATTAGTATCCTGTATATACTTTCGTTCCCATTCTTCTTTCAGGGTTTGCTCTTGTTTTAGTAGATTTTCATATTTTGCAATTTGATCTTCCCAATCCTTCCTGGCGATTGCTGTTGTCTCTTTTTCTATCGGTTGGTCGTATAGCAAGGCCTTCATCAGTTCTTTATTCCTGTTGTGTAAATTATCATTCTCCTCCATATATACTTTGAGCTGCATTTCTAACAGATTGCTTCTAGTCTTCATCTTGTCTTTGTCTGCTTCACTTACTTCATATTGGTTTTGTAGCTCCATCAGTTGCTCCTAGAGTTTGTGATTCTGCTCCATTAGTGTAGTGCATTGTCCTTTGATTTCCATTATTTCTGTTTCTTTAGCTGAAACAACTTGGTGATCCTGGATCAGCCGCACAGACAATTGTTCACTCATCACTTGAAATTGATTCTTTTCTTGCATGGCCTTGTCATAATCTGCGTATGTTTCCATCATTTGCTGTTGCGCATCCATGGCTATTTGTATCATTTGTTTTACTATTGGTTTCAGCCGAGTAACATCGATGTTTAACCATGTTGTATGTATGCGCGGTTCTTCTCCTGTGGTAACATCTTTTCCTTGTGCCACATGCAGTGTTGTGTCGTGGGGCTGCCTGATATGAAGTTGTATCTTTGGCTCAGCCTCTTTGATTACTGTCTTACCTTGTGGCGTATCATCAGGGATTTCAATCACGATTTGTTCCATATTTTGTTGTAAAAGCCCTTCTTTTTCCGTGCTTGTTTGTATTTCTTCCTTTATTGGTGGCACCGTATCCTTATGTGTGATTGAAGCTTCCTTTATGCTGATCTGGGATTGTTCGTTCAATTGAATAAGGTGTGTTCGTTTAGTTGATGCTTCTTGGTTTTGTACTTGTGATTGTTGATTATCGGGGGGTGATTTCGACCTGGTGAATCTCTGTCCATTCCTCATTGTTCGTTTCTGTTCTTATGTCGGTGTCTAAGGTGTCCTCCTCATGATTAGATTCCTCATTAGAACTTGAATAATTTAGTCCCAATTCTTTGTATCTTACAGCTAGTGATGGTGTATGTTCCTTGTTCTTCTGTTGCTGCACTTGTCTTGCCTGCCTATATTGATGTCCTTGGACATTGAGGTTGACTTGACCTCGCATGTATGCATGAGTTTCTTCTAGTGCCGTTGAGAGATCTCTTTTTGTGATGGCCGGTTGTGTCAGAGGAATCCTTGGTAGTACATGTGCCTGCTTGGACTATGGTGTTTCTTGTGCCGCTTCGTCTCTAGCGCACTTAGCCCCTCTCATGGGTTTTTTGGAACTGGTTCCTACTTCTTCTGTGGACATGGCTATGTTCTTTTTCTTTGGAACGGTAGCCGACTTCACATATTTTGCTATTTTGGTGGAGGTTGGCATCAATCATAGACATTCTTTCATCTCAAGTGCCTCATAAATTAGCAAAGTCAATACAGAGCTCCCTTTCAGAAACTTCTTCTGACTCCATTTCTTTTTAGCTTGAAATAGGCGGTCTTGTATATATGGAGTAAAATTAACTTGATTCCCGATTTGCCTCATAGCATGGGAGAGCAATTGAACCACGATTTTTTGAGGCGCTGTATATCTGTTCATGCTGGGGAAACAAAAATGTTGATGCACTAACCAAACTGATTCTTCTATATCTATCTTGTTGATTTCCAAAAAGGTTTTCTTTTTCGCATCATGACATTCATCTTTGACATTAGTGAGACTGTCCTGACTCCATCCAAAAGCTTTGTTGATAACTTCATGTATGAATCGAATGGTTTTCCATGCACCTGTTTTGTTTAGCACTTTAGCTTCTGGGATTGAGGGCTTATCTATTATGGACTTGAGTGTGTTCATAACTTGTGTGCATCTTTGAAAATCTGGTAAATATATAAGAAGTCACATAAATGCGTCAATTCCTGCCCTTGTCCAAACATCAGTGATGCGTGGTAATCCCTGGATTATGGTTTGGAAATCTTGTGACATTAACGGGAAGTAGTGATCCCTATCCATAATCTTGATGGTAGCCAGAAAGAGGAGATCCGACACGGGTTGGTCTTCAAGGAACCAATGACCTCTCACCTTAGTGATCGATTCCAAAGGAAGAAGCAAGACCTCTTTCTCTTGCGTAGCTTCAGAATTTGAAGAGGCCATTTGCACTCAATACATACCAGTGATCAGTGTAATGCTGGTAACGTGAGTTATCCTTCACTTAGCTTTCATGAAATTGGCAACTCTCCAAGTGACTTGTGTCATCCCTTTCCTGTGGTGTGAGAAAGGTAGTACCTATGATTTTTCTTTACACATATATTTTTTCTATTTTTTTCTGAAAGAAAACAAAAGCGTTAGTACCTAGCCGAAGCTTTTATTATATGGTTAATTATTTTCTTTGAGATTATTTTACAAGTGTTCTCCTATTCCCTGAGAGGGAATCTGCTTCACTATCTAGTAGAAGAAGAACTAGGTGCCAAATGCCTGACCTTGTAATGTGGCCCTATTATGCATGCTCGAGACTCTTGGAACTCAAGATATGTGCAAATTGAAGTATCTGGTCGATGTATGCAGATTGATCGGCATTTAGGCATCCATATCTGTTTTAATTTTCTGCGGTTGACTGTATCTCCATCGTTCCTGGTGCTAGGCATAACTCTCAAGTCGTACTTTCGCTTTGCTAGCCCTTCGAATCTTTGAATTGTTTTTGTTGTGTATTTTTGTTTCTGCCCATCCATGTCGTTGCCTATTTCTTGATTCTTCGTGTTCATGTCGTACTGATCCTTCTTGTGTATTGATATTTTTCCTTTGGTGTTTGTCGTTGGTGCATATGATTCAGGGATCCATATTTGCGTTCTAGAAGGTTGCACGACAATCACTTTCTTTGGTATCCATAACTGAGCAATCCTTTGTGGACCTTGGAGTCCAGCTTGGCTTGTGTCCTTGTACTATTGTTGTTTCCTGTGTAGAATACAGCTCTGTTGTTGATGATATGTTGTCACCTGATCTTTTCTGATCCAAGCCTGTCTGGTGTGTGGAATGGGATAGACTCTAATGTGGGAAATTTCGTGGTGAGCATGTTGACTAGTCGCTCTCGTGCTCAATTCCTCACGGGGGTTTTGCTTGGAAACGATGTTAGTAGTGGGGCCCATAGGACTAGGAGGGTGTGTGAGATTGAGAACTGGTGTACTCTCACATGAAGTACTTGGTGGTGGGGGTTTCATAGTGGAGGTGAATGTACAATCATCGTCATGCATGAGTAGTTGATCTCTTCGGCCTATACACTTGGCTTTGACGGGTCGTTCTTCTAACATAGTGAATACATCAGGGTGTCCTATCTTGGCTGATATGTAGCCCAAGGCTAATTGGATAGTCACTTCATATTCATATATCCAATCTTGGCCTAACACAAGTTCTTCCAATAAATCTTGATCCTGACACACAAAGAGTTTTTGTTGCATCGTGTTATTTCTTAGGTGTAGTGACAATGTAACCTCGCCTATGCATTTAGTAACCCTTCCCCCTATTCCAATCAGATGTGCTTTGGTTGGACTTAACTGTTCTTTGAGCTTATGCATCAAAGAAGAATTGATACAGCTAACAGCTGCTCCTGTGTCAATGAGAGCATCCACCAAGTGGTACTCTTCAGAGGCTCTAAAATTAGCCATTGAGATGCGTTCATCTCCTTGTCAATATCTTTCATCTCTCTCTCTTATCCATTCCTTCCATTTCTTTATTCGTTCCATTCTTCCATTTCTTTATTCCTAGGTTTTTAGAGGCTCTAAAATTAGCCATTGAGATGCGTTCATCTCCTTGTCAATATCTTTCATCTCTCTCTCTTATCCATTCCTTCCATTTCTTTATTCGTTCTAGAGCTTCCTATCTTTCTTCTTCTCGTATTCTTTCGTCCTCTTCTCGCCTGTTTTTTGCTGTTAAAAGTCGTGACATTATTTCCTCTGTCAATGGCTCTAAATAATTTTTTACTCGGCAACCACTTATATAGTTTGGCAATCTTTCTCCATCTAGGGTTGCTAAGCGGATGGCTCCGCTGGTAGATATACGATTGATTATCAAGGGACCATATCCTCTTTTTTTGTAGTTTTTTTTCATGTTGCTTCAAAGTATAAACTAGGACCAAATCTCCTTTCTTCAGGTTTTTATCCTTAATATGAGCATCAAAATATGCCTTCTGTCGCCTTTTTGTAGCGTAATTACCTGCCACAGCTTGTAATCTTGTTTCGTGTAACTTTTTGATTTGGTCCAATTGAGTTGATAACTCATGCCCAGTCCATTCATAATTTGAGGCAACTTTGAGAGTAGGTACTAGGAAATCAATTGGTAAGATGGCATTCTGTCTGTACACCAAGTTAAATGGTGTAGTGCCTATGGCTGTTTTGTATGCTACTCAGAATGCCCATAAAGCATGATATAATTGCTTGTCCCAATCGGATCTTCCATTGTAAATGATCTTAGTAAGAACTGTACATAAGATTTTGTTCAAACTTTCAGCCTGTCCATTGGCTTGTGGGTGATAAGGGGCTGATTTCTTATGAATCACTAAGAACTCATTCATTAACGATTTTATTACTTCATTGATAAAGTGTGTGCCTCTATCACTTACAATTTTGATTGGCAATCCAAACCTAGTGAATATGTTCTCAAAGCGAAACTTAGCCATGGTCCTTGCATCATTCTTCTTGGTTGCCTTGGCCTCTACCCATTTGGTCAAATAAACCGTTGCTACAATTATGTACTTGGCATGAGAACCTTTAGCCGGTGGGATAATAGGTCCTACAAAATCTATTCCCCATTTGGTAAACGCTCTGGCACTCATCATTGGCTTTAGTGGCATCTCATCTCTTCTAATTGGATACTTCATTCGTTGACATGTATCACATCTTTGGACGTAAGTGGCTGCATCTTGATGTAGAGTTGGCCACCACATTCCAACAAAGAGAATCATTTTTGCAGTTTTATCTGCAGAAAAGTGTCCTCCTGCAACTCCCGTATGAGCCATCTCTAAGACCAAAATGTACTCGTCTTCATGAATGCACATTCGTAGATGATTGTCCCTTCCTCTCTTGAAGAGCTATTTTCCTATAAGAACATAGTCCTTGCTTTGCTCTTGGAGGGCATGTTTTCTTGCTAAATTAGCTCCTATTGGGTACTCCTAAGTTTTCAAGAATTTTACCAAAGGCATACTCCACCTTGCTGCTATGGTAGAGTAACATAGGGTAGAGTTCTCTTCTGGCATTCTTTCTTGACAAGTGGGGCAGGTGGATACATAGTTATGAGTATCCCTCTGCATGGTTGGCTAATATATGCCCAATCTCTTCAGTGTTTGCCATATTCCATTCGCATTTTGATGAGTTTTCCCCATTGATTTACATGTTCTTTTTGAAGCCACATCTCTTGCTCCTCTTCCTCCACACATCTCATAAGTAACCCACTTGGATCTTGGTGGTATAAGCTTCCGGCAATGATGTGGAGATTTTTAGTCTTCCATAATTCCTGGCTTTTGTTCTTAATGATCCTATGTTGAGGTCCATAGGTGAGGATGGGGACCAACTTTTCTGCCCATTGGGGACATACTTCGAGATTGAAAAGATAAGTATCCGGTAGATCATCTAGTACTCCTGTGGGGGGATCTCCATGTGTCATTCTCAATAGGTGATCTGCTTGGATATGCATATTTCCTTTCTTGACTACTACTTCAAAATCAAATTCCATTAACAATTGAAACCATCGCACTAGTCATCCTATATTACAAGGCTTATTGACTAAGTACAGTAGGGCTTGATGAACGATGAAGAATTTGAATTTGTTTTCCAATAAGTAGTGTCGAAACTTCTTTACCGCATACACCATTCCTAAACCTTCTCGATCCATAGTGGTATAATTGCGCTCTGCTTGGTTTAATTGTCTACTGACATAGGCTATAGGGTGGTCTAACTTCCCTGTATCTGCTGGCTGCGCTAAGATGCATCCTATGGCAAACTTGGAAGCATCTACATGAATATGAAATGGTTTATTCCAATCATGCACTCTGAGAATTGGTGTTGAACTCAAGTGACTCTTTAATTCATTGAAAGCCTTTTCACATTCTTCCGTCCAAATAAACTGAGTCAATAATGCATAAAGGGGCCTAGCAATTATGGAATACATGTGGATAAACCTACGGTAGTATCCACAATGTCCCATAAATGCTTGCATTTCCTTAGCAGTCTTTGGTCTCGACAATCCAGAATCACTTTGATTTTGTCTTCATCCGTGGAAATTCCATTTTTAGAGACAATGTGTCCTAATATCTTCCCTTGTCGAACCATGAAGACACATTTTTTTGGATTAAGACAGACTCTATATTGTCTACATTTGGCAAATATCTTTCCTAGTGTTGGGATATGTTCCGATCTTATAGCTGAATAGGTGCATAAATCATCCACATATACCTCCATACTCTTCCTTAAGAATTCCTTGAACACATGGCACATCAACCTTTGGAAAGTAGATGGGGCATTAGTTAAACCAAAAGGCATAACCGTAAATGCATAAACTCCCTATTCGGTTGCAAAGGTTGTCTTATGTTGGTCCTCACGAGCAATTGCTTCCTGATCAAGCCTTGAAAAGCCATCCAGAAAACTATAGACTTCCTTTCATGCAACCCTTTCCAAAAGATGATCGGTGATAGGTAGTGGGTAACTATCTCGTATGGTGGCGGCATTCACTTTTTTCAGATTAATACATACCCTTAACTTGCCATTCTTTTTCGACACGACCACTAAAGGTGATACCCATTCTGTGTGTTCAATCTCATAAATGAAGCCTGCATCCAATAGCTTGTCTATCTCTTCTTTAATTTTTTTCAAATAAACATCGTTATACGTGTATGGTCTTTGTTTGGAAGGCTTGGCTTCTGTTGTCATAGGGATTCTATGGGCACAAATAGAGGGATCTACACCTTTTAAATCCTTATATGTCCATGCAAAGACGTCCCTATATTCTCTTATTAGTTGTATTAACTCTTTTTCTTCCTCTAATGAGACATCGTGTCCTAGAAAAGTGCATCTCTCTTCTCCTTCCTCCAGAACTACTAGTATTTTCTTGGTCTGTTCCTTATTGTCGTATGTTATTCCTGGTCATGCTTCCCATTTTGGCATCTGAATAGCAATCTTTCTCTCCTCCACCTCATATTTCTTGAAGTGCGCAGGTACCCCGAATTGGTCTTGAGGCATGTTTTCTTCCTCTCCGTTTTCCTTGTCTGGTTCATTTTCTTCTCTTTGTGTCATTCCTTGGTTTGACTCGTTAGTTACAACAATTATTCTTTGATTTTCACGTTCTGCTTCAATTGGTTCTTGTTCCATTTCAATGCTCTCATAATCTTCCTTCCATTCCTTTTCAATTACTTCTCCCTCGTCCGCTTCTTGAAGAACAACCATGTATAAATTTGCATGTTATCCTTCCTCATTAATGCATTCATTCATGGTTATCACTTCCTCGTTTACACATACGTCAAGAGTGGCTAGAATATCCATCCAACCATGGGGTTCGAATTCTTCGTCTAAAAATATTTGGGGCATGTAAGCCGGATCTTCTACAGATCTAGATACTCCTTGTCTTTCCTGCCATCCTCCCTTCCTTTCTTCTTCCCTTTTAGCAGCCTGGCATATCCATAGATGAGTGTCTTCGTTCATCCATGTTTGGTCACTCGAACCTATGCTGTGAATCGATCGATCATCCTCCTCCTTATGTAACTGATTCCCTTGCAAGGGGGGAACATCTTGATATGTGTACGTATGGATATTTATTATGGTTTTGGTTCCCTCATGCTGCAAGTATACCGCGTCTTTTCCCCAATCTTGCACTACCTTGAGCTGTCTCATGAAAGGTCTTCTGAGTATCATCTCATAATTGCTAGCTTTTTCGAATTGACAGACTGCTAAGCTATGCTCGAATTCAACTCTGCAAGTGGTAAAGGTTCCTTTTTCTAATAATACGAGGGGTCGTTCAGTGTGTCCATATGCCATTTGAATCTTCATTTTGGTTGGTCCTAAAGCTCGTTTTCCCCATTTTTCCCAAATTTCTTTGGTAGCAATTCCTACTCCCGCTCTCGAATCTAATATGGCTTTAGTGGTACAACCTCTGTAGGTGATGGGGAGGCATGTTTTTTCCTTCATCTCCCTCACTAGAATTTCCAACCTTATTGACTGGGATTTTAACTGTGGCTACTTCATCTGGTATCTCATTTTTGTCGGACTTTATCTCTAATTGACTAGAGAGCTTCTCCTTCAGTTGCGGTTTTACCTTCAAGAGTTCTTCCAACGTCAGGGTACAAGGTATTTTTACTTTTCTAAGATGTTGTATGATGTCTGAGGTTCGAATCAATGGATTCTGCTCCTTTCTCCTCACTGATGGAATACAATATAATTCAGAGTTATGTTCGTATTCTCTCGTGTAATTTGGCAAGGCCTTCACACTATCTTCACCATCTTTGCTATTGTCAAGTTGCAATAAACCCTCTGAGTTTAACCCATGCATTGAAACTTCATACTCACCTTCCGCTTCTGATTCCTCAAAGGGAGGTTCAATTCCTTCGGTTTTCTTCCATCTATCTTCTTGGACTCTTGCCCATAAATCTCTAGGCCATTCCTCTTCAAGGATACTGGAGCCTTCTCTTTTATTCTCGTAGTAATTTTTACCATAGGCCTCGTCTTCCTTCCCTTGCTTGGGAATTCTTGAGTTGGGTAGTGGCTGAACAAGTTTTTCTAGGGTCTGTTGAGCCACTTCAATTAACTTCTTACATATCTCCAATCTTTCTTTCTCTAAGTTGCCTCTTGGATATTCCCTTTCGTGTTGCTCAATGATTGGTCTTGCTTTTATTCGTGCCTGATATGCCTGAATCCACATGGTTAACTCTTCTGGCATAGGGTCGGCCAGAATTGATCCTGCCTCTTGTTTTCTATGCTTTTCTATCTTATTATTTCCCTCAAGTTCTTGTTTTTCTTCTTGGCCTTATTCATTATTCTCATTCTACATCTTTTGTTGCAGTTTCTTCTCTTTCATCCTTTCTCTACGATTCTTCCATCTTTGAATCCATTTACCTTTAATACTTTTCCCCGATTCTTCAGAATCTGCAATTACTTGAGGTGTGGGTATGTTCAATTCTTTGTTGGCGTGATCATTCTCTCTGGTATTTTCTGAGGTCTCTCTTGCTTTAGCCCTTGTTATTGCTTTCAGTGGTACAGTGTACTCCTTATCACTCCCCGATGACTCTATCACTTCTATCACATTGATCTACACATTGGAGTTAACTTTGTTGGGGTTCTTGGGGCAATCTCTAAAAAGATGTTCTTTACCACAATCACTACAATATCCTTCCCAAATTCAGTGCGATGGTGGTGGGTTAGGTAATGTACATTCTCTGATAAAGTGATCACCTCCGCATCTATAACATGGTCCTCTAGGTGCAGGTGGTCTATTCATTGGTCCGGAGGGTATGGGTGCTCTGGGAGCTGTGTACATTAATGACACATAGTCCTACTCATATCCATAAGAGCTATCAGGTCCTTTAGAACCATAAGTATATGGCTCTTAAGATTGTCTGTACTCCGCTATAGTGCCCTCATATGTGGAATAATTTCCTTAACTATGGTCATAAGATGGGTCAAAAGCCTCATTACTAGCCAATGGAGTGGTTGGAACTATTCCTCTTTCTGGGTTCTCTTCAAGTTGAGCCATTTTCACTGGGACAACATTCTGGGGGTGTGGTGGTTGTTGTCCTAGCACGGGTTGAGGTTGGTTGTATCCTTGATAAGCATAAGGTCGCGGTGCTGGTGCTTGTTGCTGATATGTGGGATATCTAAAGGCTTCTCCTCCTTGATATCTCTAGGGGTATCCATAAGGCCTCATGGGTGGTTGTACCGGTCTTGATTTCCGATTGTAAGGACAATTCTCTGTGCTCTGGTTTGTGTACCTTTGTTCTATGCTACAATAATGCATAGGGCCTGGGGCGGGTGGTCTATTGTAAGCATAAGCAAGTGATGGAACTACTTCTCTATTGCACATGTGTGAAGGATGGTCACCTCCACAGTGCACACATCTTCTAAGCATGGTTACTCTCATAGGATTGTTTGGGTAGTTCCTCTATCCTTGAACATTCAGCTTCTTAGCCACTAAATTGGCTATTTCCTCTACATTGTTCCTGGGATTTGACGTGCTACTGGCGCTGTCCTCACTTTTCACACTGCCTTGGGGTATCTTCAAGTCTTTCGCTAGATTGTCCTCTAGGTCAATACAGTCTTTCATACGCTCTTGTAAATTTTGGACTCTCTTCACATATACTAAGGATCTCAATGATCCATTCACTAATCCTTCCAAAAACAATGAAACCATTTTGTTTTGAGTGGGTCTCTCCTCAACAGGGCATCTATCCACGTATTGCTTGAATCGTCTTGTTGCCAATCTTACCAATTCTATCGGAGCCTATTTAAAGCTATGGATTAATGATGACAATTTGTTTTTGATTCTCGACTTAGTGAATTCTTCAATCAATTCTTGATAGACTTGTTCCATGTTTTGGAAGTCATTCGGATCTAAGGGTTGAAACCAAGCTAAGGTTGTGTCTATAAGGGTTAGGCCAAATGATTCATATTGGATAAAAAAGTCTTCCACTTGTTCGGCTCGGATCACTTGCTTGAATTCAGCTATATGGTTGTATGGTTCACTAGAGCCATCGTAGTGGCTTCTCATGCATTTAGCAACTTGGATGGGTCTCAATCTTCTTCCGGGTTTAGGTGGTCTTGGCATTATAGGGAAAATTGGTCGTCCTATTGGTATACCTGTTCCTCTTCCTATAGGTGGTCTCTCATGGACAGGGATTCTATTCCTCGGTTCTACTTGTGGAGGTCGGTAGTTAGGATTATTGCCAGGTGTGGCAAACTACAAATGGGATCTAACTAGACTGTTCGGTTGTTGTGTCTGTCCTAAATGCTGATAAGAAGTATCGTGATAAGTTCCTTGGGGGTTTTGCGAAGTTGTGGCTTGAGCCTAAGGTGGGAACACTCGGATGTTTTGATATTTCAATCCTGCTCTTTCTAATTCAGTTAAGGGCCAATACCTTCTCTGATTCTTGTCCAAGTACGTAATATGAGCGGGGTTTTTAGGATCTTGCAACTCATAGATGGTGGCTGGATTGGTGGCTTCTTCCCACAATGAGGAGTTGACTCTAAGTAAATAGTCCATTCCGTTGACTAAATAAACATCCATAAGCGAATCATCTTGGGGAATTAGTTCTCCTCTCCAAACCCGTGTTACAATGGACTTCCCTCTAGGGGTAGATACATGTTCCTCATGCTCTTCTTCATTAAGGTTGTGGGTATTGCCCTCTTCCCATTGTTCGTTGATGTTTTCAGGGTGCTCTGTGACAGCATACAGAATCTCTCTTTTGTCCATATAGAATCCTCCTGCATACTTAACAACAGGCCTAGGCACTATGTAGGCCTCATTAACTTTCTTCAGGGTAGATGGGTAAACCGTGTTGATTCGTGCTCACATATTCTAAAGACGTTCGATATTCTCCCTCAGTACTTGACACCATGCCAACTATGATACAAAATTCTAGATGTCCTCTGAGGCCATAAGGATTTCCTCCTCAGGCTCACTCGAGGTTTCAGAGTAAAGTGAATGAATACTCGGTTATGCTAAACTTCCCATAGAAGAGATTACACTTCTTCGGCTTCCTAAGATTCTTCCTCATCTTAGGTTCATTCACTCAAGATATCTGATTGAGTTTTGACAACTTCCAGCTTCCGATGCTCTTTGCTAAATCTCAGAGTTGTATGAAATACTCTATTGAGTTGGAATTTCCCACTGAAGTATCAAAAAAACTCCCTACATGACACCTGAAACTGGCTCAACACACGACACTCAACACTGGACAAATATCATAACTTAGGTCTCCACGACACTCGACATCTACCAAATATCGTGATAGCAGGTCCATGATATTTGACACTTGCAGAATCACGACACACGACACTTGTTAAATGTCGCGAAGAAAGTCCACGATATTCGACACCTGACGAATGTCGCGAAGCAGTCCGACAATCTTCGATACCTGCCAAATGTCGCGATCAGGACTCCACGACACTCGATACTCAACACTGAAGCATGTCCCACAATATTCGATACTTGATGAATGTCGCGAAGAAGGTCCCACGATATTTGACACTTGTCGAATGTCATGAAGAAAAATCCCACGATATTTGATACTTGTCGAATGTCACAAAGAAAAATCCCACGATATTTGACACCATCTACCGTAGGTTGTTTGCCTATGATGCTTTGACTTAAGTGGATGTTGAGAGTAGGGATTTGATGTGATCACCTTGAAAGCTATTCTCCAACTCTTCTACACCCCCACTTGCTCTGCGTGGCCCCAACCTCTCCAATCTCCACTCGCGATATCCGACTTCCAGCGCTCACGATCCTTGCATTCGCACAACTGAAGTGAAGTGCCTTGATTTTTTTGGTTTTTATACTTTTGAGAAATACTTGACTAAAAAGGTTGAAAGAACTATCTTGAGAACTAACCCTATCTTCCTAGCCTACTCAATTACTTCCTCCTACCCACCCTAACTTACGTCTCTACTCACTCCCCTAAACTATCAACTCACTACACACACTCCAAAGTGAGAAGTAGTAAGTGCAGATGAGAGTGAATTACCAAAGAAGAGAATTTCACAACTCCTCTACTCACTTCGATGCTAAGAGCTATTCATCATCACACGAATGCCTCGGTTTGATTCGACTCTCCCCGACAATGGTGCCAAAAACGTGTGTACCTAAGTACCAACTTAGGGACTTGTGGAGAAAGAGGCTATACCTCAATCCCCCTCAAGTGCATATAGTGGGAACTCACGCTTTAATTATCAATCCAAGGAGTATCAATACCTAGCCGAGTGTATGAAGACATGCATTCAAATAGTGGTCCATGCAAATGAAGTTTCACAAAGTACAAATAAGTATAAATCCATCACAATCAAGTTTTCAAGGTGAGCTATGGTGTCGCGACACTTAGAACAGTAGTCAACATTAAATCAAGATTTTCTCTCCGGTTCGAACTCCAAATATAGTGAATAGGGGGCTCGTTTCGAATCTCTTGAGAAGACGCATACAATGGTGGTCTTTTCACTTGATTCTGACACTTTCGCTTCAAGTTATGAGCAAAATAATGAGTCGCGGGATTGATCTTCCTACACTTCAACACTCCCTACACTTCGCACACACCTTACCAATAGCAAACAAGCACTTCCATGGATAGAGAATACTTCTAAGAAGTCTTTCCAAGCATCACACATGCATGCAAGCTCACAAAGAAGAAGATACAGAGAGGAGAAGACACAAATTCGAAATTCTATGCTCTTGATTCTCACAATGGCAAAAAGTACTTACAAAGAGTCACAAAATGACTTATATACATGTGCCCTAAAAATGGTCCTTTCACACAAGAGACCGGCACTTTATTGACTAAAAGACTAATTTCCTACTAATTTACAAGGGTACTGAGAAGAATCTTTACGAGTATGCATCTAGAGGACTTCTCTAGTGCATTACATCGGAAAATATATTACAAAGTGATTATAGTACAAAAATAAAGTGTCCAATTCGGAAAAATTTTGGGGCCCTTCTTTTTCTCTGCCTCTTTCCTCTTCTTTGCTCTGCAATAGAATATGTCAGTATGAGAGAAATCTTTAATGGCCCAGACCATTAGCCTAGTTGAGGAGATAGAGGATGATGAAGAGGAGGAATGTTTGAAGGAAAATCCAACTGTGGTGCCAGTATTGAAAGTGGATGTGGAAGGAGTACTATGTAAAGAAGATGAACTAAGGAAGAATAGATGTAAGCCAGTTGTAGGTGTCCAAATCAAAGAAAAAGAGCTAAGACAGTTATTTGAACAAAATCTAGAAATTTCAACTCAGCAAAATTTGATTAGCAAGAAAAGGAAGTAGTAAATTTGGCTGGGTCAAGGAGGATATTGACAAGTTATTGGTAGTGGGATTCATTAAACTGATAAATCAAGAAATGTGGTTATCTTCCATTAGTGTTGTTCCAAAAAAGAATGGGAAATTACGGATTTGTGTGGATCATAGAAAATTGAGTGAAGACACAATTACGGATCCTTTTCTAATGCCTTTTTGTGATGCAATTTTAGATGCGGTAGCTGGACATGAAATGTATAGCCTTCTAGATGGTTTTTCCCACTATAATCAGAATCGTATTGGTGAAGAGGATCAACATAAAACAACATTTATTACAGAATTTGGTGCATACATGTTTACAGTTATGAGTTTTGGATTGAAAAATGGACCACCTTCATTCAATTATGTGGCACATAAAGATTTTGGGCCATATTTGTAGGAATTTATGCAAGTGTTTGTGGATGATTTTTGAGTATTTGGAAAGAAAGTGCAACACTTGGTGCATTTTCGATCTTGTTTTGACAGATGTAGAAAATTCAGAATGGCACTGAATCCATAAAAGTATTATTGCAGTAAGGAGTGATATCTTGTTGGGTCATGTCATTTCAAGTGAGGAAATGTCTATTGATATCAAGAAAATTGAGGCTATTTAGACAGCAAAAGCTCGAACTAATGTAAAGGAAGTAATGAGGTTTGTAGGTCAGATTAACTAGCATGCTAGATATTTGAGGTACTTAGCAAATATCTCATTACCTTTGACACATTTAACTAAGAAAGATGTTCCTTTTGTATGGGTTGAAGCTCAAGAGAAGGCTTTCCAGTTATTAAAGAAGATGGTTTTAGTAGGACCGATCTTGCAGCCTCCAGATTGGTCTTTACCTTTTTACATATTTGTGGATGCATTGGATGTAGCAGTAGGAGCAGTGTTGATGCAGCGAAAAGAGAAGGGATGGTATAGACCAATTTATTATGCTAGCAGAGTATTGTCTTTAGCTGAAGGATTTATGCAGTTACTGAATGAGAGATGTTGGTTATGATATATGCTTTGAACAAGCTCAGACATTATTTGTTGGGTAATAAAGTGGTTTTTCATGTGGATCACCAAGCTTTGGTATATCTTATAAAGAAGTCTCTGTTAACAGGACGATTGGCAAGGTGGATGCTTTTACTTTAGGAACTTGATTTTGTGATTGTTCATACTCCAAGAAATGCTATGGATGATTATTTTAGTAGATTAGAATCAGGTGAAGCACCAGTTGGAGTGGATGATGAGTTACCAGATGCAGAATTGTTTAATACTCAGATTGCTGACTCTGATTCTTGGTATGATCAGTTGTTAACATTCTTAACACATGGAGTATTGCCTCATACATTTACACTTGATCAGAGAAAGAAATTTGTTTTTAAACTAGAGATTGATGCCAGTGCTCTAGTGAATTCTTCATGGCGACAGAAAGTATCATTATTTGCTTTTGCCACACTACCGTGGGAGAATGAACTATTATGCGAAGAGCCAAATTGAGATATTGCGGAAGACCAAAGGGCAAATGTCGTCCAGGTACAATTATCACCTGGGCTCATTGCTGAAGTATTTTAGTTACCTATTTTAAAAGAGCCTTCATTGACCTCGAGAGGGAGGCAGGCAATATTACATGCTTAAAAATGTATCATAAGCTAGACAAGAATAGTTGAAATGGTATTTGGAGAGGTTATGTTTTATTATCAAATATGACCATATGTCAAAGGAAAACTATGCTCCCCTGTGTTGGGCGGAGAAAGGAGAACATGTCAGTTGTGCGCATTGGCTCTATGATAGGATGTATGCGAAAATTTTTCCATCCGATAAGCAAAAAACACAATCCAATAGTCGGTTATCAACATATCTAGCTGCGTTATTTCAATTTTTGAAAAAGGTGGAGAAAAATGAAATAGTCTGGCCAAGTGTAGTTGTTCAGCAGTCTTTGTCATCTCTCTCTAGGCAAAAAGATGAAGATTGCGTTATAGTTGATAATCAGCAGGATGATACATATCAGACATTGTTGAAAGTTGGGTATGCTATGGAGGAAGTAGTATCTGCCATTAAGCAATTGAAAAAGGAGACTTCGAAACTGATTGGATTGCTTGCAACACCCATCAATATAACAGAGGAGTCTGAGTTGCCTATGAAGATCGGAAAAAATTTCAGATTGTCTAAGAAAAGAAAATTAGAGCCCATATTAAAGACGACAATAAGTAAATCAGTCATTGAGGATTTACTCAGCCATCTGTTGAAGTTAGTCAGGAGGTTCACGAGGCACACAAAAATTTGGAAGATGTTTATCAGTTTATGGTGCAGCAAGAAGCTTTATTGGAGCAGAAATTATTAAATGAAATCCTAAATTCTGAGAAGTACCAAAAGTAGCAAACTCAAGTTTAGGACTTGCACAAGGAGTTGCAAATAAAATCAGAACAATGTGAAAAGGTTATGTCAGAATTAAAGCAACAACACACTATGGAAGTGGTGAAAGTGAAGAAATCTTTCTAGGAATTTGAGCAGTGGACTAATAAAATGCAACATGCAGTAAGCTAAAAAAATGCAAAGTCTACCATATATAAATGCAGCATTACAACTAGAGAATGAAGTGTTGAAATCCAAAATTAAACCATTACAAGTTTTGGAAAGACAAATGCTTCAAAATGAAGAGGTAGAAATGGATGCAATTTTGATGTCGGAAATGTATATGACTATTATGAAGCAACAGACATAGAAAAGAATGCAAGATTTATGGAATGAGATTAAAGACAGAATGGAAGCTATTATCAAATATCCTTATGAAAGTATGCAGGCTAGTTTTGTTTCTGCTTATGATTCAACTACTGGAAGTCATTGAGCAAAACATGATTGAGAAGTAGGATTAATTACAACAATTAGCAGATTTAAAGGAAAAATTGCTACAACAGAATTTCAAGAATGATGTCCAGGTTCAAGATCAGTAGACTATGATACAGG
Source organism: Ceratopteris richardii (assembly GCA_020310875.1). Taxonomy (NCBI): domain Eukaryota; kingdom Viridiplantae; phylum Streptophyta; class Polypodiopsida; order Polypodiales; family Pteridaceae; genus Ceratopteris; species Ceratopteris richardii. The sequence goes on from CM035422.1 coordinate 71,436,890, forward strand.
GGAAATAAGATCAATGAGTACTTATTGATGGAGTATATCCACTTCTAGTTGCAGTAGAAGAATGATAGGCCCTTCCTAGGACCAAAAAATTCACTACCATAGTCCACCAAAAATTGAATTTCTCTCTGGACCTGAGGATTGAACTTATGAAATTTTTCACACTAAAAATAGACTCTCTAAGATTTCCAACAAGCCATAGATCACTCAATTTGGAGAATGTGACCTATGTCAACCTTCTTGCACAAGATAGACCAAAATCTGCCCAAACTTGTAGCTTGCACCTATGTGTACCTTCCAACACACATATACTTGGAATATGAAGAGATCATACCAGAGAGCTTTCAAGCTCAATATACTCAAGTTTGGTATCCCTTTTCAACCATTTGTCCAACAGAGATTAAGTTCTTTGTAATAGTAGGAGCATGCAATACCTCAGTTATTCCTCTTGCTTTGTGGTTGCCTTCAAGATTCACATCTCCCATTTGTTGTATCTCATGCTCTATGTTGTCTCTTGTCTCCACAAAGCCTCTTTGCTTGGGTGCTTGAAGATTTCTGAAGTACTCCTCTTTACCTGACGTGTGGTTACTACAACCACTATCTATATGCCACACCTCATCATTGGGTTGACCTTCACTTTTATGCTTCATAGCTAAGAAATGCTCATTTTCTGAATTGTTGAGGAGTTAGCATAATTACCTTGCCCTTTGTAATTGTTCCCACCTTGCTTTTGCCAACAATCTTTGGAATAGTGTCCTTGCTTCCCACAATTGAAGCATCCATTTGAGTTGGAGTAGCCTCGACCTCCATATCTTCCTCCTCTACCTCTTCCTCTTCCTCTTCCTGTTGATGATTGACCTTCATCTTGGCTTGATTGACTCCCTTGATAGCTTTGGCTGCCTTGTTGGTAGTTGCTTCTACCTATTCCTCTTGAAGCACCTCTATTGCCTTTGCCTCTTCCTCCTTTGCCTGCATAGAAGAGTTGGTCTTGGCTGCCCTTTGACTTGTTGCCTCCATGGTTGAGCTCCTCAGTCACCATAGAGAAATAAGTTGCTCAAAGTCTGGTAATGAATCCCTTACATACACAGAGGTTGTGAATGCCTTCCATTTATCATCCTCTCTAAGCCCATTAAGCATGTGGGCAACTAGGCCATCATCATCTACAACACATCCTATTGAACCAAGTGCATCCAAGATCACTTTTACTTTTGAGTATGAAGTCATTAATGCTCTGATTTGATGGATTCCTAAGGTTGTTGAGCTCATTCTTGAGCTGAATTTTTCTAGCCTTTGTAGAGGTAGAGTATAACCTTTCTAAACACTCCCAAACCTTCTTAGATGTATCTAGGTCTTGGATATGACCTATCATGGAGTTTCTTATGTGTTAAGAAAGAATGAAGATCACTCTCCTATCCCTTTCTTCCCATTCTCTAATGTCTCTCTTTTGATTCTCAGTAGGTGTATGTGGATAAATGTATGGCTTCACCTCAGTACCACTAACCAACCTCCAAAGACCCTTTCCCATGAGGAAGTTAGAGATTCTAAACTTCCAAGGTTGGCAATTGCTCTTTTCAAACTTCTCAATCTGAGTATTATAGTCTCCCATTGTGTATGAGAATATAAGTGGATCCTAATCCCTCTTTGGATTGTGATATATGTGAGAAAGAATGATATGTTTCCTTCCCACAAGAGTCTCCACTTGTCCTGAACTTTCGATGATGATAGAAGCTCCCCCTTGCTTCAAATCCTTCTTCAAACCTTGCTGGTCTTTGCTTCAATCCTTGACTCTAAAGCAACTTCAAGGCCTCCTCTTGATGTCTTCAATGCTCAATGATGAGCTCTGATACCACTGATGAAGTATATCCACCCCTAGTTGCAACAGAAGAATGATAGGCCCTTCCTAGGACCAAACAATTCACTACCACAGTCCACCAACAATTCAATTTCTCTCTATACCTGAGGACTGAACTTATGAAATTTTTCACACTAAAAATAGACTCTGTAAGCTTTCCAACAAGCTATAGATCACTGAATTTGGAGAATGTGACCTATTTCAACCTCCTTGCACAAGATATACCAAAATCTGCCCAAACTAGTAGCTTGCACCTATGTGTACCTTCCAACACACATATACTTGGGAATATGCAGAGATCAGATGAGAGAGCTTTAAAGCTCAATATACTCAAGTTTAATTAAAACTTGATACTAAGATTACATCCAAAAGAAAGCTTTCAATCATAGGAACAAAATGAGCTATCTCACAAATGAATCCGACTACTACACAAGAGATATGGGTGATCAAAGATCACTTCCTATGAGAAAAATCCAGCAAGCAAGGGGCTTGCTTATCTAGGGGCTAGCTTAAACCTGGAGTAGACACTCCTAATGAGAGCCTACAAGTGCTCAAATGGTAGAGGAGGATGGCCATAACTTTGCTCCATGTCTTTGCTTATATAATGCTCAAAAAGGTGGTTGTAAATTTGAATTCAAAAATGCCCTCCAAATGATCCCAAATTTTCTCCATCAATTAGGTGAGTAAAGGGCTGAGGAAACTCGTGGAAAAGTGGTTGTATATCCTACCAAAAATTGTGAGTGATGTGGCACTTCAACTTAGCATGAGTTCCCACACTTGAGATTGCTCAAGTTCTAACACTTATGGAGAAAAGGGAGATTCAAAAGGAAGCAGAGAAAGAGGACAAGATTAAAGTATTCCTAGATATGATACAAGAGGAGAATATGAACATGATGTTGAGTTTAGTTGTGCTCGATCAAGGATTCGTGGATTCGAGTCAGATTTTTGAAAAATCATCCACGGGGCTGTGCCAGGTGTAAAGGGGAGAAGATTTTGTAGGAAAAGAAGTTTAGTCAGATATTTATTATCTGCTAAATCGGATATTTTGTCAGTCGGATTAACAATGAATCAGATATTTGATGAATCAGAATTTCAACAGTTAGTTGTAATCTGGTTGTAATGATGATGTCGCATGAAGTAGTTCGTTCTATTTTGGTTAGGCGCATATATATGTTTTTTTCTCTCGGTCGTAACAACATAGAAGAACCTGAGAGAAGAAAGAAAGAAGGTCAAGAGGGAAATTAAGAAGCTTAGTGAATGCAGAAAATGCAGTAGTATTGTTATGTATTATGAGAAGTAGTGACTTTTGATCGCGAAAAATCATAATTCATGATATTTAAACAATTATTAATCAAGTCTTTGCTTACTCAAATTTGCATTGTGTTTATTTACATCTATTTGAGTGATTTAGTCTGGAGTATGTGTTGACGCCACAAGAAAACAATGTATTATGGTGTGTTTGTGCATGAGTATTTGTTGTACAAATGTGTGTTTCAGTTTTGAGATTGTTCTTTGATGGGCTATGCTATGTGAGAGAGTAGTTATGTGTTGCTGAACCCCAATAGGCAACTTGACACATTTATCGACCTTTAACTTTTCCAATATTTGAGGAACTCAAACATGAACTAAATCTCCAACTTGAAAAGATTTTTTTCATTGTTTAGGATCTCATCCTCACACAGAGTGTCCATTATGCATGTTGTAGATCAAGCTTTCTTAGCTAGTGGCATATTTTGGTGTCATTCAAAATGTAAGTTTCATTGGGGGGGGAGGGGGATGCTTTTTTTTTTTTTAACTTCCAGAAGCTCTTTCTTTACAAAACTCAAAGATGGGAATGAAGATAGTAAAAAATATATTGCTAATGTCTCCACAAATTACTCTTATACTATCTCTGAATGTCAATTATAAAAAAAAAAACGTTAGAAGAAACATAGAATGATGTGTAGATATTTCTCCTCCTATCCATTTAATCATCTTCTTAAAAACTTAGATAATTTTTAGGGTGAGTATGAACATGTGATCATCATGCACACATCAACAAGTGCATCATGTAAATCTGCATAAGAAATGGGATGATTTGCATCATCACATGAAACCTGCAAAGGCTAAAAAGTTGCCTCATAGGACCAGCACTAGACTGTCCACCTGTAAAAAGAGGTAGCAAAGTATCATACATATCTTTGGAGCTAACAAATGTCTCCTTAATACATGAAAGCAATGGCTGAATAGCATCTTCCACAAAAACAACATCACGGCTAACTAGAATGTGTTTAGTCTATGGATGATACACACGATACCCTTACTTTCAGAACTGTACCCAACAAAAATACATTTTACTGCTTTATCATCCAATTTTTTGTGAGGCAAACCAAAATTGGTATATACCTTTGGCACAAAAAGATGAAATAGCGTGCAGAAGTGCTGTGATAGTGCATTCGGAGGCCAAAACGAGCTCAGATCGCGATTTTGTCATGTTGAGTACGCTCACCAAAATTCGTGTGATTCTGAGACTGCAACCCGAGAGGTGTCGAGGATGCCCTAGATGAAGCGGCGACATGCTCTGATACCAATTGTTGGAGTTAGACGTCTGTGGAAGCACGTGAATAGCACAAGGAAGAAGAAGAAGCTTGGAGCTCAACACACAATACTGAAATGCATTACCACTAGAATGTACAAAGATAAGTAGCCCCTTAGGGCAATAGACATATATACAAGCCGAGGGAAAAAAACCTCCTAAAGAGGGAAAAAAGTGCCTCGATGATCCTAATGTGTTCACACACATCACTACCTAAATATATCAACAATAATTCAAGTTTTCCTTTTAAAATAATAATAATAATAATAATAATAATAATATATTATTCTACATAAATTGAATGCCTATGGCGATTAATAGTGACACTTGTATCAAGTTTGTGTTGCGATTCTTGCATTTCCATTTTGTTGAGTAAGCAAAGCTAATGGTGAGATTCAACATCTTTTCTTCAATTCTTCTCTTTCAATATTTATTATTTGCAATAATGTAAAGTTTTGATATTGTGTAATGCTGGATAACCATGTATTAATGTCAAGTTCCTATTACATAACCATCTTGAAAAGTTCGATCATCGAAATCTAATTTTTCAAATAAACTTGAATTAATTGAAAAACACAAATGACAATGAGCATATCACTCATAGCACCCCTATATCTCAAAAAGGGTTAAATGCCTCACACTATCAAAACATAGAATTAAAGACCCGCTAATGTAGAGCTAGGAAAAGGACGACCCTAAAGTTGGATGGAGAACTTTTTTGAACCAGCCCGAAGGCTCCTATGATTTTGAAGAGCCTCAAGGTTGACAACAATATGAACAACACGATGGGTAGCCAGCGGAGGTTGAACCCTCGTCGCAAACCTGATAGACTAAGACACCAAGGAACTACGCTAAAGCATGTGAACATTTTCCATGTGATTTTGTTTTATACTAGGGTTTAAGAAAAATGCATCCCCTTTACTTGGAGTCGATGGGAAATACATTGTTAAAATGAAAAAGCAATTGACATTTGAAATGACTAGCTTTTTCGTTTATCGAAACATCATGGAGTCACTCCTTTTCTTTTAGTGGAGGTTCAATCGAAGTCTACTCTCTGAACTTTAACTTTGAAATTGCAACTGTACAAGTGAACGGACATACTACCCATAGGACCCTTGTATCCCACAAAACAAAAGTTAGACTCAGAAGGAGCATACTCGCCCCTATCATGGGGTCGCTCTAGAGAAACTATGCAAGAAAAACGTGAATGCATGTCGACCATCTCTCTCTCTCTCTCTCTCTCTATATATATATATATATATATATATATATATATATAATCATTTTCATACATGTCGGAAAAGTTTGATGTGACACCTCTTTCGTCTTCCTGATGTCTACTCAATGAGAACATTGCTTTTTTTTTGTGTTTCAAATCTTACTCCGATTGATTGGAGTAACGTATATTGTGCTTTCTTGCGTTTTCATGCAATAAAATAGCTTTTAGAACTGCTGTCGACATCATACATATGCGTATATGCTTTTAATGTGCTTTTAAGAAAGCCGTTTTCGAAATAGACACATGCTATGGAAAAAGACGTTTGCTTTTTTTACATAAAGGCAGCCGATAAAACATAAAGGCATGGAAACTTTCTAAATCCTTGCGTAGGCCTTTGGCTTGGGAAAATTCTTCGATTAACTCATGTTAAATCATGTGAGGCTTTCACATGTAAAAGCACTTTTGATATAAAATAGCGTTCTTCACATATGTGCTGTCTTTAGGAAGAATGCAATCATAGAAAATTGTATATGTGGCTCCTTTAGACATAACCAATTGTGAGTCTCAATGTTATGTATATTTAGACATAACCAATTCAGGAGTGGTTGTGATGGGGAGAGAAAAAGGGAAGAGGATTGAGAGGACAAAAGTTTGAGCAAATCCATGTGCTCTTACAGTTGAAAACTTGTTATATCCATATCCTAAGCTCCATGTGTCCGTTTGATATAATGTTTGAGTCATTTTTATGGTGTTTCGATGCTCCAAGCATGTTTATGCATTGAGAATGTTCACACTTATCATAGGTTATGAGGTATGACCCATTTTCTCTATTGTTAAGGGGTTTTGAATGCCCCATTCTAATAACAATTGTTGGAGTTTCGGGATCCTGAATGCATATAAATAGCACGACAAGGAAGAAGAAAATTAAGAGCACAAGTTTCTCTGGAGTAGAGGACAAAATGTGTTTCCAAGTGCAGAATGTACAAAGATAATTAGTCCTTTAGGATTATGGGCATATGCACACACCAAGAGAAAAAAAAACCTCTTAAAGAAGGGAAAAATGCACCACAACAATTCTAGGTGTGTTCACACACACCACCACTCAAATACACTAACATATAAACAAAATAATATAAACATAAATAGGATAAATATTTTTTGTCATGTGGTCTTGTGATTGCAAGAAGAGCATACTTACCAAGTGGTGCATACTTATAAATCTATATAATTATAAAGTTTATAAATCCTTTCTTAATCAATTTCTCATGAAACCTAAATATTTTCAATTGCATGTGACTTAGATAAAAAAATCTCACTCTACATCTATACATTATGAGGTAGAAATTTCAAGTATGCGAATTAAGCATTTGGTTTTAGTGTAATACTTATATATAGGATAGGGATGATATATTTATGTTTTCTTTCAAATAGTAATTTTTAAATTATATACAATTAAAAACTTGCAAGAACGTTAGATAGAATTACAAGAAGGCATGGGGAACCCATTTTTTTCAGTTTGTTTTTTTCTAAAATGAAAACCATGTGGTTTCTAGGGGGCTTCTTTCAATCACATATCCTACCTAGAGAAATCATCAATTTTTCAAATCGAGCACTCTTTTGGAATCTTATTGCAGTTGAGCACACATCTTTCCTTCCAAATCCTCTAGAGCGCTTCACTTATGATGGCATTCCATAGAGAAAATGAGCACTCAATCACTCTTACCAAGCAGACTTTGCTTCCAATTAACATGATGGTGTAACATAAGGAGCTTACTCATGCACTGCTAGGTTTTGATGTTTTTAGGACAAGAAAAGAAAAGGTGACCTAGGTCTTCCCTACCACTAGAGCACCACTTACACCATAGAGGACACCACATATTTTACTTGCTTTGGCATTGGTTCATATTCCCTTATGGAGGATTTTTCACATTAGAACCACTTTCTTGTTTTCAATAAACGGGTGTCATAGGTCCAAGAACTTGAGATACCAATAGGTTTCAGGCATTAGACTCCATGAGAGTGGAACCATGAGAGCGGAATCATGGGAGTTGAAGGGGATTTCCTCAATTGTTGGAATCATGAGAGTGGAAGGGGATTTCCTCGAGAGTGGAAGCACATGTAGAACCAAGATAGAAGTCATTGGATAAGATTCAAGGACATTGATCCAAATTGTAGAGTTGACTATGAAGATTGGTGCCTGTTACGACAAAGAATCAATGTGTGGGATTATTCAAAATCCATCCTCCTGATTGACCATGATCTCCACGGATCGGATTGCCTACGACGGCGAAATGGCAATGAAATTGAGGATATCCTGAGAATTAGAAGAAATTTGGATATATTTATCATTTTTCTATGTTCTCATGTCTCACTTAAACACTCTAGAACCTCATTGATTTCCTTACTCATCCAAGTCTCCCTCCATACAAAGATATGCGTCTTTTTGTGTTGTGATGGTTACCCAATGAACTTTTACCTTTTGTTATTGAAGCATTGCCTTTATTGTTCCTTGCCTTTTTATATTGCGCTTTGTCATGAGCGTGTCCTTGATACATACATCATACATACCTGATTGATTGATTGATTTTTTTATTGAAGAAGGATCTTGTTTGTCACTTAGCTCTTGGGACCATAAGATTCCCCTCTACAGAAAAGCTAACTTCTTGTCTCACGCAAATATCTCATCACATCTTGCATTCCACCCCTTTACAAGTCCATTTTCAACTTTGCGTACACTCATGAATCTATATCCACATGTAAAGCTAGTTCACATTACGCACATTTTTCTCTGCATAATGTAAAAAGCAATTAGAGCTCTTGTCAGCACGTTGATGATGAAATTTGGATGCATCTAATCTTTCATTGTGAACATCATAATATAGTAGTAGTTCAACATGTGAACATCATAATATTGACTTTTCTTCATATTTCATTGTGAACATCATAATATAGTAGTAGTTCAACATGTTTATAAGGCATAAATTGTAGACAATTAGTATAATCAATCAGGCACATAGAATAGACTGCAGACAATTAGTATAATCAATCATACTATTTTTTCATGTAAAAAATTGATATAACCTTATGATTCAAGAGCCCCGAAGAAATCTCAAATAAATCATGTCAACATTTCATATGGATGTCAAACAGAAAGACATCAAATTAAGCATCTTACGCAGCATTTTTCGGGTTGACTCTGTAATATTTTAGCATAGCATTTCATATGTTAATTATAGTACATTGAAAATATATTCATGAGAAACTTGGTTGATTTAGACATCTAGATAGGTTTCCATGGTTGATCCTACTATCTTATCATAATAAACCATTGAGAATATATTATTGAGAGACTTGGTTGATCTAGATCATGTAATGCTCATCTAGATAGGTTTCCATTGTTGGTCCTACTATCTTAGCATAATTAAGCCAATTCTTGTTGTTCTCAAATTACTTGATCTCATAAAAAAGCTTTTGTTCTATCCTCATCCAATGGGATATTAAGTGAGGTTACTTTTAATTTCATTAGCTACCCATATCTGAAACGATTGTGTGTTTTCATGCAAAATTCTCATGCACCAAAAGTTGTGTTATTTTAAAGTTATTTAATTTCATGATTTTTTTTACAAAAGCGCTTAAAATTTTAAGCAAGAAAACATACAAGAGAGTAAGAGAGAGTTATAAAAAGGTTTATAGCCTTTATGTCCCCTTCGTGAGGAGCCTATTTTTTTTTACCTTGTTGTTTTCTAGGATAAACACCTTGCCATCTCTAAAGTAAGGGCTAGGGGGATTTCTTACAATCATGAATCCTTCTATGTAGACAAACAAGGGAGTTCTCTATCGATCACTCTCTTGGAGACTTTTTGTAGGTGACCACACATCTTTCCTTCTAGACTTTCCAAAGCATTTACTTTTAAAAGAGCAATTGGTTACTTCACCAAACAATGCTTGCTTCCAATTAACTTGGTGAGCCAACAATAGGAGCTTGCTTATGTATTATGGTTTAGAAAAATATGCCTCATTGTTATTGGGAAAACATCGTACACACTACTATATACCTCATGAACAAAACTCCAACCATAACCATTATTGTACATCAAGTAACACCCGAAGAGAAGTTTACAAGTAATAAGCCAAGCTTATCACACATGAAATTATTTGATTGTATTGCATGTGTACATGTTCCAAATGATTTCACGGCAAAGACTCATCCAAAAAAAGAAAATGTATCTTCATTGGGAGCTCCCTTAAGCAAAATGGATATAAATGTTACAACCCACTCACATGATGGGTGAAGGTAAGTAGAGATGTGGTGTTTGATAAAATGCCAAGCTTCTATGCTGATGCAAAAGAAGGATTAAATTCCTTGGCAATGTTTGCACACCGGTCGAGGGTCTCGTCGGTTTCGGTTGCTTCGGTTGGGTGAGCCCAGGCGGGTTTCCATCGCGGCTGGGAGGGCTTTGAGTCCTTGTCCACGTTGGTTTTCGGTTGGCCTTCGGTATGTTGACCCTTGCTCCTTGTTGGTGGAAGTGTCCTTGCGGTTGGTCTGACCTCCATCGCTTTGTCATGCAAGCCGATTGGAGTATGCGTCGTTGAGTCCTTCTTCTATTTGAGCAGCATCCTCCCAAGTCTGGGGGTCTTGTTTCTCCACCTCTTTTCTGTAGTAGGGGGAACATCCATAGAGGAAACTGCACAAGCGGTCGGTCTCGGCCATGTCGGTGATCCGAAGCATGAGCTTACGGTATTGCGATACGTATGGCCCGATGAACTTGTATTGACGTAGGTTGTGCCATTCATCCCGTGCTTGGAATGCTTCGTTGCGAGGCACAAAATAGTCGATGATGGTGGTCTTGAAGTGGTCCCATGATGCCCAGGCTTGCTTCTTTTGCTCCACCATGTACCATGCAGAGGCCTCGTCCTGTAGGAACTGGCCGGCAATGCGCATCCAATTGTTGCAGCCAACCCAGAGCATCTGGAGATAACTTTCCATCCCTTCGATCCAGCGGTTGACGGCTATGGAGCTGCGGCCGCCTCGATACTTGTCGGGTGGGTTCGGTTTGAAGAAGCTGAAGGAGTCGGGGTCGTCTAGGTCCACCGGTTGAAGTTGTGTGAGCGTTGTCGGGTTGAGGGGTGTTGGATTCGGTTGAGATGTTGGCGTGGGAGTTGGTTGGGGTATTGGTTGGGGACTTGGTTGAGGGTGTGGTTGGGGTTCCGATTGATCCTTGGATAGGAGATGGGTTTCGACTAAGGTGGTTAGCCGGGCGAGTGTATCTTCTAGTCTATCTATGCTTTTAGGGACAGGGTCAGGGTTGGGTGGGATTTGGTCATCCTCCGGTTGGGAATGGATCTCGACATTTAGTTCGGCCTCTTGGAGGCGTTCATGTAACTCGGCATTCACCAAGAGTAGGTGGTTGAGTTCCTCTTCTAAGGCTACTATTGGCTTTGTGACATCGGCGCCATTCGGTCACATTTTTGGCACGTTCCATCCCCGAAGTTAAACCGGCCGTGCCAACTTCATGTTCGCTGGCCATGGTGGTGTGGAGCCAACCGGCGGCAACCTTGGAGGGAGAGGGCACTGAGGGGCACGGGAGAGGCTAGGGCACACGGGCACCTAGGGAGAGGGCGATGGTCCACCAGGTAAATGCGGTTGAGGCATAGTTTGGAGGAGGGGATGGCCGGTGGCACCGGCGCTTACCTTGGCAGGGAGCAGCGGAAGATGCTTCGAGGGGGGGGGGGGGGGGAGGGGGGGCCTTGCTTGAGGGGGGGCAAGGGGGTGCCTTGCTTGAGGGGGGGCCAAGGGGGTGCCTTGCTTGAAGGGGGGGGCAAGGGGGTGCCTTGCTTGAGGTGGGGAGGGGTGCCGTGCTTGCGAGGGAGGGAGGGAGGGAGAAAGAACTCCTGCGACGTCAAAGAACTTCCCACGTATGGGCCCAGGATGTTAGATGGCGCTGCTAGCACTGGTGTGACAGTCCACTCGTCCAAAGGCTTCCCCTAGGGTCGTTGCTATGATACCACTTGAGATGTTCAAACCCACGAAAATGCAAGCCGGCAAGAGGGACACCAAGAAGATTGCCAAGAACACGTTTATATTCGATTAGCAACTCGTGTTTACAAGAAGGCAATGAGAGCTTGGTATGAGGAGTACTAGTACCCCTCATAGTTGCGCACAATTTGACGTCACAAGGCATACCCCCCAAGCACTGAAAAGGGCTAGATAGAAATACAGGCTATGACACCCCGTCCCCCCCCTGCCCCCCTGCCCCCCCCGCCCCCCCCCTCCAACCCATTTTTAATTTTTATTTATTTTTATTTTATAATTTATTTATTTTATTGTTTTTGTTTTATTTATTAAAAAAAACTATTTATAAATAATATATATATATATATATATATATATATATATATATATATATATATATATATATATATATATATATATATATATATATATATATATATATATATATATATATATATATATATATATATATATATATATATATATATATATATATATATATATATATATATATATATATATATATATATATATATATATATATATATATATATATATATATATATATATATATATATGAATATATATATATATATATATATATATATATATATATATATATATATATATATATATATATATATATATATATATAACTTTCATGGTTCAATCCTTTTGGCTCTGGATCGTGCCTCGGATGGCCATTTTTTTCAAAATAGGGGTCATTTTCATGTATTTTGGCCACTCTGGATTCATTTTCTGCATTTGTTTTTCCAATTTTCCAACTTTTCTCTGACTTTTGGTCAAAACCCACATGTTTTGAGCAAATTTATCACATGTTTTTCTTTAAACACATGGTCCACATTGTCTATTCTCACCTCATTTCAACATATGTTGCACATTTTCCCATATGCACCCTCTGTAGCTCTACTGTTTGAGCATTTTGCAACTCTCCAAACCCCATAATCCTACCACCTCACCCTCCCTTTACCCTTCTGCCCAGCTATATCCTTACCCCTCCCTGCACTATCCATCTCAGCCCCCTTAGCCCTCCCCTCCCCATCCTTTCTACCCTCCCATTTCCCTCCTTTGCTTCTCCATGCCAAACATTCCACTTTTGGGTTCTTCTCTAGTGCTTGTTCTCTCTTCTTTCTGGTGGAATTGGTACCTGCTGGCATCACTTTAAAGATTCTACAGCACAATAATCATGGTGTCCTCTATGCTCAGAGTTTTGGATGTAGCTCTCCGAGACAGAGAGCACATTAGGTGGTGGGCAACTGTTGAGCCCATAAAAGTCATATTGGTCAAAGTCAACCATAGTCAAAGTCAACTATAGTTAAAGTAAAAAAGGTCTGAGTTTCGATCAAAGTCAACAAGGTCAAGGTCAAAGTCAACAAAGGCAAAGTCAAAGTGTTCAAAGTTCAGGTGTCAAAGTGCACTGGTAGTGCACAAGTAATTTTCCACAAATGGTGAATTGGAGAAAGTGGGTTGCAGGTTGAAGGTATTTCTCTAATTTCCCTAAGGTTCAAAAGTGTTTTTAAAGTGTTTTTTTTGGAAGGTTCAGGTGAACCCTCTCTTATGTGCAAAAGTGAAGAATTAAAAGGAAAATGTGAAGGTATGTGAAGCGGCATCGTATAGAGAAGTGGAAGTATGGCCCTCCAATTAAAATTTTTTGTTTTAGCCTAAAGTCACTACAGGACAAAACAAGGATTCGTTGGCTGCTCACTGGTGAAGAAAATCTTGGGGCATCAAAGCGAGCACCAAGATACTCTTGCAGTTAGGAGCGTACATGAATCGACACTCAAATCAAGGTAAGGACTATTCTTGGACTATTCTAAGACTAAGAGGTATGAACATAGTCTAAGTTAGGCAAGAGAGAGAAGTGCAAGAGACACACAGTGTGCGACACAGAGAAGTGAAGTGCAAGGTGTGCATGAAGAGTGACTAAGAAGTGTGCAGCGAAGTGCTAAGCTAGTCCCCCAAGGATCCCAATGTCCCATTGCAGTGTGCACGTGCCGACAAAAGGTGTCCATCCCTCCCCCTTATTGGAAGCTTCGTGCAAGGTGTGCACAAGTGCAGGCTTCGAGAAGGTGGAGATCTGGTGCAGAGGAGTCCAGCAGCAACAAGACCTTGGGTATTTGGTATTTTTTAATTGCGCACTCTGTGGGATTTTGCACAGAAGCATTGGATTGTATTGTGCATTACCATTGTATTTGTCTTATTATAATCAATCGACAGAGGCTTCCAGTGTGTATCTTTCTTCTTGTCTTTCCCTTTTCTCCTACAAACACTCAAATCCCTTCTTGTCCAAGAATCCCCCAACAGAATGCCTAAACGTGATGCACAAGCAGGAGAGGCCTACGATAACAAAGAAACCACCAAGAAGATTATTGTAACCATAGAAGAAGAAGAAGAAAGATGCACCTACATAGGACATGACTTGACTGAGGAAGAGGAACAAGAGTTGATTGCCTTGTTAAGAGAATACAAAGATGTTTTTGAATGGAGCTACAAAGACTTAAAAGGTGTAGACCTTGAGATATGCTCACACACGATCCCATGACCTTGGACGCCAAACCCTTTAAGCAGAAGCCATACACATATAACAATAACTATGCTGCCAAGATCAAAGAAGAGATAGATCGGTTGGTAGAAGTTGGATTCATTTATGAGATCAAGCATACTGAATGGGTGTCCGCCATTGTAGTGGTGCCCAAAAAGAATGGCAAGTTATGATTTTGGATTATCTTGAAGAAAGTTAACACAACCACTATTAGAGATAGCTATCTACTTCCAATCACCAAACATCCATTAGAAAGAGTAGCAAGCAAGGGAGTATACAGCTTCCTTGATGGATTCTCTGGCTACAATCAAGTGGCCATAGCTCAAGAAGATCAGCATAAGAGAGCTTTTGCCAGAGAGTGGTGTTAGGCTGCCAGATTGGCATCATGTAATATTATATTTTTTCTATACCGCACGTACCGAAAGGTCGTAGCGAACAGATGTAACCCATTTTCTATTAATGAAGAGACATTACGGTGCTCTCCAGAGAGAGGAGACGGGATCGCCAGACTGTCTGTCTGGGTGATTTATGACCCTACGGAGACATCGGAGTGCAGATTCCAGTAACTCTGAGTATTGTTACTTTACTTTGTTGAATTACATTAATTTTTGGTTAACATAGTAATGTTCGATGATGATGATCAATATGCGCTACGGTGATCATTAACTTCTGTGTTACCCACGGCGTAAAGAATAATTGGAATGCGAGTAGTAAGACTGTGTAGAAGAATTGATACTGAGTAGTAGTGTACTGCTTAATTTGTTAGTTAGTTGGGAAAACTAGATAAAGGGCCTCTGAAGTATCAGACCCCTACCATCTCCAAGAACCCAAACACAGATTAAAAGGCGGACTTGACGGTAGTTTGTCCTTTTAACACTGGTGCCCTCTGTGGGAAGATGATTAAGAAATCAGTAAAGGTAGAGCAGCACGTAAGGCAAGCGGTACAGAGGTGATATATGCCAGTTACTCGGTCCGGTGAGTCTTATCCGAAGTATAGAAGAGACCAGCACCCCTGGGTAGTTCCAAATCTATTAGGGACACCCTCAAGTGGTAGAAGTGTAGGCCATTTAAGCCCAGTTGTCGAAGGATCGGAGCCAGTTAGTAGTGATTCCGGTACCAGTTCGGTGATACATGATGAGATTCCAGTAGATTCCGGTATGATTTCGGTACGCTTTGAAGAAGGTACAATAACTGCTGAGTGTACAGGGATGCAGTGCGCAGTTGATTTGACACCATCTGGTCAGAATTTGAACCTTTCCAGGGATAAAGTTGTGTTACCCAGAGAGATCGTTGCCGGTGGAAGTATACCCTGTTTTAGTGAAAGTTCGACAAGTTCCGATGAAAGTTCGGTACCAGTTGGTGGGAATTTACAGTTTTTCGGTGACAGTGTGGTAATCCCTGGTGGATCCTTATTACGTATACTAGTGTTTGGGGCAAACTTGCCTCCTTTTGATACCACAGCTGAGGATAGGCTATTTGATTTGGAGATACGTAAGCGATTCAACACTATTTTCGAGCCGGAAGGTGAGCAGTCTGATAATACAGATTCCAAAGGACAAGGCACACCTCCTCAGAACTCAAGAAACAGCAGCGGTACTAATATTAGCACCATGAGTGGTCAACAACAGCAACAACAACAACATCAACAACAACAGCAGCAACAGCCACATCCAATCATTCCACTTCGGGCGGTTCCACTAGGGGTGACGTACACAAAGTTCGGTGGATTCCCAGGGGACGATCCTGATGCACATGTGCGCACGTTTGAAATCAGTTATGCAGTATTAAACCACCCACCTGACCCGGCATACAAGGCCATCGTATTTTAGGCTACATTGGTCAATGAAGCAGCAAGGTGGCTAACAGAGTATGATATCAACCATTTCGCTAACTAGGATGATGTGAGAGACGCGTTTTTACAGAGGTTCCAGTTGAAGAAGAATCCTGCCGAAATCTTCGACTATTTGCAGAACAATCGACAGAAGTCGCACCAGACTGTTCAGCAATATGCAACATTGTTTAGAACTCACTTAAGACAACTGCCTCCGGCACATGCTAATCTACCGGATGATGTTATAACCTAGTGGTTCATTAACGGTTTGACCCCACAGTTAAGACAAATTATGATCATCCGCTGTGTGGGGGCTATGAAACTAGATGCTGTTATTGCAATGGCCCTGCAACTAGAGCATAAAGTTGGGGGATTCACCGAAGACTTGGAGTGGCTGAAGGCTAGTAAGAACGTAACAGATGATCTGGCTAAACAGATGTATTGCACCAAGTGCAAAAATCCAGGGCACACCAGTGCTACATGTGCCCTTAACCAAATGTATTGTGCCATCTGCAACACAACAGGACACTCAACGGAAAATTGCGCATATAATGCCAAGGTGCATGGGCGAGCAGCTGTAAATGCCATCATACAGGAACCAGGTCAGCTAGCAGCCCATTACGTGCCACCACAGATGCGAACCAATCAGTCACAAGGATATCAAAATTATAGGGCTCAGCGGAACACCAGTTTTAATTCAAATCGATGGCAGGTGGGTACATCAGCGGAAGGTACTTCTCTTCCACCACCTCGATGTCATTTTTGTGGCGAGATTGGCCACATTTGTAGATTTTTCAAGGAGGCAGCAGAGTACGAGAAAAGGAAGAAGGAGCGACAAAATCCAATGACCAACATGGTCTATATTTCACCAGTTGAATCACAAGCAGCAGCAGTTCAGACTCGATCGGTAAAGCAGTTACAACCCGCCGCTGAGGTGTTCGAGCCTGGTACCCGCGAGAAGCAGCGAATGTATACAAGGGCTAGTCAATGGACAACAAAAGAGCCAATGGTGTTTCCTGATCCAATTTCGGTAACACAGGTTCCCCTACCTAAGGCAAGAGCAAATGAACAAACTACTGCCCCAACAACAGTAGAATCATCATCAAAATCAGTGAGAAGTACGATCCAAACAGATCGGGTATGGGATATTCTAACCAAGGCTTCAATTACACTCCCTTTGGGACAGTTGCTCGGCTTAATGCCAGGAGTCAGGCAGCAATTCCAACAATAGGTTAGTCCTGGAGCTTCCTATACTCCAGCGACTGCCATAATATAACCGGAAGCTGATTCTATGGTGGATCATTCAGTTCCATTGATCACTGTCTGGCATAAAAATCACAAGATTACTCAAGTGCTAATGATGGCGGTTCAGGTGTGAATATAGCAACGAGAGCACTCTTCAAGCAATTGGGGTGGACCCAAATCGAGCCCGTACAATTTTTTGTACGAATGGCAGACCAATCCCGAGTCCATCCGGTGGGACTAGTACAGAATATTCTGATTACCTTACAGGGTATCACGTTCAAAATGACTTTTGTAGTTCTCGAGCTACGAGAATCTAGCCTCGACTACAATCTACTTTTCGGTCGACCATGGTTGAAACAAGCCAAAGTGGTACAAGATTGGTCCGCGCAGGAGTTAACTTTCAAAGATAACCACCGTAAATATGTAGATAAAATGGATGCCATGCAGCCCTGCGAGCTTCATGCAAGACCATATGTAGCGGAGCCAGTCCAGATGTTGGATGGCTTATCTGACGACGAGGAAGAGGCGTTTCTGAAGAACAATAAGGATCTGATCTCATTAGATAATGTAGATCTCCAGTCGGTTTCAGACAAGTGGAGTCTGGCTGCTTGCACGGTGGTACCAGTGACCAGAGATGTAGCTGCAGATGATAGTGTTGCTATGGATGGAGCCACCTTACATCAACTTTTGCAGTCAGCTGATGATCTGGTAAAACCTCAACAATTTTATGTACCGGAAGATTAGTTAGTAACATATAATTTGGATGATGCGGTCAACCCGCGACCAGTTAAGATTAATGCAGGATTATCAGAGACATTTCAAGATGATTTGATACGACTCCTGTGTGAGTTATCTGATGTTTTTGCTTGGGACTATCGAGATATGAAAGGTCTGGACCCGGGGATCTATCAACATCGGGTAGTGCTCAAACCGGAGGTGAGGTCAATCAAATAGTCCAGTTACCGAATGAACCCCAATTATGCAGCACAGATCAAAGCAGAACTTGATCGGTTATTGAAGGTGGGATTCATCATACCAATCGAGCATGTTGAATGGATATCTCCAATCGTGATCGTCCCGAAGAAAAATAAGCAGCTGTGCATCTGTGTTGATTACCGAAAACTGAATGTTGCTACTATACCAGATCCATTTCCTCTCCCCTTTCTGGACACAATGCTTGATCGGGTGGCAGGGCACGAGATGTATTCATTTTTGGATGGTTACAGTGTTTATAACCAGGTGCAGATGGCAGAATAGGACATACCTAAAACAACCTTTATCACAAACTGGGGTGTTTATGCTTGTACGATAATGTGGTTTGGGTTAAGGAATGCTCCAAGTACGTTTCAAGGATGTATGCAAGAAGTCTTTTCACCCTACCTAACTACTTTTATGCAAGTATATTTGGATGACTTTTCCTTATTTGGCAAGATTGTGGCGCACCTGTATCATTTACGGTGCTGCTTTGAAAAATGTCACGAATACCAATTATGCTTGAATCCGACCAAGTCTGTTTTTGTGGTCTCTAGTGGCAAACTACTCGGACATATTATCTCTGCACAAGGAATAGAAGTTGATCCGGATAAATTTGCAGCCGTGTTGGAGGCACCAGTCCCACAATAGCGAAAGAAGTTATGCACTTCCTGGGCCAGATTCGGTGGCATGGCAGACATTTACGGTGGTTAGCTCATTTCGTAACACCACTTAATCGGCTTATGACTAGTTCTCTACGGCAGTACGAATGGGCTCCAGAGTGCCAAAATGCATTTGATCGTTTAAAGGTGTTATTGACGCAGGGCCCCATTTTGCAACCACCTGATTGGGACCGTCTGTTCCATGTCTTTGTGGATGCATCGGACATAGCTATTGGCAGCGTTCTAATGCAGCAAACTGACAAATGATTTCGGCCTGTATATTATGCAAGTCACCGATTAGCCCCTGCTAAAAGAAACTATTTAGTGACCGAAAGAGAATGTCTCAGGTTGGTGTACTCTGTGAAGAAATTCCGACATTATTTGTTGGGCCGAAAATTCACCTTCCACGTGGATCATGCCGCACAAGTATTTGGTTCGGCAGCAACATTTAGGTGGTCGCTTGGCTCGATGGGTTTTATTATTACAGGAATTCGATTATGAAGTTATTCAGTGACCCGACACAACACATGCATTGGCGGATTTTCTATCTCGGTTGGATTCCGGTGTCCGATGGGGTTGATGACACTACACCGGCAATTTACACTACGAAGTCAACTATTGAAGAATCTACCGAACCTCTTGTTCCTCCTACATACTACGATACGTTGCTCACTTTTCTAACTGACGGGTGTCTTCCTCCTCATACTCCCCCTGCTTTGCGGCAGAAATTTGCACTTTACATCGCAGATTCCGGTTGATTGTAGGCCATGTTGGAGAAACAATCACTAATTGGACATATATTTGAAGGTCAAATATTAGGAAGAAAACCACATGCCTATGTGAAGGGACAAATTCACAAGTGTATTATATTTGTAAAGTTAGTTCACTTTAATTCTAGAAGTTTTTTAAAAATCACGAGAATAAGAAAATCTATATAAGTTAGTTTGTATCAACTGACGCAATGTGTGAAGACAATGAGAGAGTGAGTTAGAACTCATTTTGTATGACTAAGAATAGTCGGGCTTCTCTGCGTGAGAAAGCATCTGTGCATTTTTGAGTTTTCATAGTTATGGAAAGAGTTTATTAATTTCTGTGTATAAGTCTTCTTCTTCCATCTCTAGTGTTTGTCTTGTGTGAAATGATTTCAGAAGTTGAATTTTTCCAAGCAAGTCGATGCCTGGCATCGAGTTTGTATTGATAAGTCCGTGTTTTATTCTCTGAGTATTACGTACTGCTAGAACATCTTAAAATCATGAGGTTTGTGGAGCAACTCGATGCTTGGCATCGAGTTTCAGCATAAAGTCGATGCCTGGCATCGACTTCCCACATAAAAGTGGTCTTGTTCATGTGTGTGTTCAAGGGGGTAATTCTGGCACTGAAAAACTCGCTGAAAAAGCTCAAAGTGGATGCCCGGCATCGACTTTTGGTTGCAAGTCGATGCTAAGCATCGAATTTTCATTTTTAGACAGCAAAATTTACTAAAAAAGAGAAGCCAGTATTTGAAGATGAAATCTGACCAAAGAAAGAGGAACTTGATGCTTTAAAGCATTGGCAGAAGAAGGATGCAAGTGCAAAAGCCTACATCAACAATACAGTCTCTGATCATTTGCTACCACACATTAGAGGATTGGAATCATCTGAAGATATATGGAATGCATTGGAGTATCATTTCCAAAGCACTACTAAAGCACGGAAAGCAAGTCTATGGTCAGAGTTTACAACATTCAAGCAGAAGCCAAGTCAAAGTATTAGTGATTATGTCACTAAGATGAAGGATCTAGCAGATAGTCTTGGATCCATAGATGAAGATGTTGAAGATCACAGATCGATTGCTCAACTACTTGCAGGTTTGAGAGGGGATGAAAGGTGGAAACCTTTTATCTTATCAACAGAAATTTCATTAAATCATTATGTTCCAGATTTGAACCAGTTGCTTGGTTTGATGCTCACATATGAGCAAGACTTGAAGGGAGATGGAGATGAAGGACAAAGTTCTGCAATGTACATGAAGAACAAGAAGAAAGGAGATAAAGGTAAAGCAAAGGATGAAGAAGAGTCAACTTCTCAAGTTTATTATGCAAGAGGTAAAGGCACTGGCAGAGGAAGACCAATAGGTTTTGGAAGAGGTAGAGGCAATCAGAATAACAACAAGAAGGCTTGTTGGATCTATGGATTGAGTAATCATTTGGCTCATGATTGTTGGCACAATCAACAAGGATCAAACCAGAATCAAAACAACAATAGCAGAGGCCGAGGTGGAAGATATCAAAGTAATTTTCAAAGAGGTAGACAAAGTCAAAGAGGAGGCTATGGTAGAGGTGGAGGAAGAAGTTGGGGACATAATCAATCCTACAACACCACCTACTACAATTATGCAAATGATACACAGAATGAAGGTCATACATCATTGATGATGAACTCAATCAGCACATCAGATAAAGAAGATCTAAAGTCATTTTACATTGACTCTGGATGTTCTAATCATTTGTTAGGAAACATAGAATTGATATCAGAATTGGAAAAAGGCATTTCTAGTCATAGTGTTCAAACAGGTGATAATACAAGACATAGTGTACACTCAATTGGAAAAGTGAAATGCAAGAGTGGAGCAGATTTGCTAACCAATGTTTTGTATGTTCCTACAATACCTAAAAACTTGATTAGTGTGGGACAGATAGATGAAAAAGGTTTTCAAGTCAGGTTTACAAATGAAGGACTATTTATTGAAGATCCAGAGAATGGATATAATCAGATTGTTTGTGGTAAGAAAGAAGGTAGACTCTTTACTTTAAGAGTACAAGGGAACATTGGTCAAGCATTGCTCACACATGATGAAGGAGTGATTACAGAACTTGATCTCTGGCATAAGAGATTAGGTCACTTCAATGAAAGAGGAATTAAAGCTATGGTTGCTATCAGTCTGTACTAGGATTACCAAATGTGCAGAGTCAACATATGGTTTATAAATGTGAAGCATGTCAAATGGCAAAAATCACATAGGTTATCATTTCAGAAGAAAGGATTCAAACATGATGGATTACTAGAGCTCATTCATACAGATGTATGGGGACCAACAAAAGAAGGATCTATCAGTGGCTCAAGGTATTATGTTCTTTTCATTGATGATGCTACAAGATGGATAACTTTATATGTTTTGAAGGAAAGATCAGAAGTGTTTGGAGCCTTCAAGCATTTTCATGCATATGCAGAGACAGTCACAGGTCAAAAGCTTAAGAGACTGAGGTTTGATGGAGGGGGAGAATACTTCTCCCAACAGTTCAATGATTATCTTTGGAATGCAGGTATTAAGAGAGAAATAACCTGCAGGCATACACCACAAAAAAATGGTGTAGCAAAAAGAAGGAACAGGACTTTGGTTGAGTTTGCTAGAGCTATGCTAAAGGAGAAGAATTGTCCAAATTATCTTTGGGCTGAGGCTGTAAATACAGCTACATATCGTGTGAATAGATTACCATGTGCAGCTCTAAATGGAATGACTCCATATGAAGCTTGGTGGGGTAAGAAACCAACACTAGATCATTGTAGAGTGTTTGGATCAATTGCATATGCTTATGTGCCATCACAACTTAGACATAAACTTGAACCAAAGGCAGAAAAATATGTGTTCATTGGTTATGATGAAAAGCAGATGGGTTACAGATTGTGGAATCCTCTAACCAAACAATTTATTTTTTCTAGAGATGTTACATTTGATGAATAGAAAAGTTGGTATGCAGATCAAATTCATACAACTGAAGAATTTGAAGAAGAGGTAAGAAGATGTGAGAAAGGAAAATCAATTGTGCAGGTAAATAGGGATGAAGACTATATGCAAGCAAGTACATCCAGAAGTGGCTTAACAAGAAGGAATGAAGAAGCTCCTATATTTGATGAAGAGGTGTATCCAGACACTTATGAAGAATGTGAACCAAGAAGGTCAACCAGGACTAGAAGACAACCAGAAAGGTATTCTTATGATACTTCTTACATAACTCAGAAGAATTATGCTTACATGGTCAAAGATGATGAAGAACCTCAGAACTATGATGAAGCAAAAGGTAAGAAGCAATGGGAAGATGCAATGAAGGAAGAATTTAATGCACATGGGAACTTGTTCCTAAAACAAATGATAAGAAAGTAATTGGAAATAAATGGATTTATAAAGTGAAGAAGCTTGCAGATGGAAGTATAGCCAGATACAAAGCTAGACTGGTGGTGAAAGGCTATGCCCAAACCTATGGCATAGATTATGATGAGACATTCAGTCCTATAACTAAGATGTCAACTATAAGGACAATCATTGCTATTGCAGCTTCAAAAGGATGGACCCTAAGTCAATTGGATATAAAGAATGCATTCTTGAATGGATACATATCAGATGAGGTATACATGGAACAACCTCAAGGGTTTATAGATTCCAGGTATCCAAATTTTGTTTGCAGGTTGAGAAGAGCACTCTATGGATTGAAACAAGAACAAAGAGCATGGAACTATAGACTGGTGAAGTATCTCAATGAACTTGGATATCAAAGTTCAAAAGCAGATCCAAGTCTACTCATCAAAAGAACAGAGGAAGGTACAATCTACATTTGTATTTATGTAGATGACATTATAATCATAGGTACTTCAGATGAAGGAATCAAGGAGGTAAAGAGATTACTTGAAAAAGAATTCAAGATCAGTGACCTAGGAAAGTTGTCATACTTTCTTGGAATGGAAGTTACTTATACAGATCATGGCATATATGTGTCACAAGAAAGGTATCTTCTAAAATTGTTGAAGAAGGTTGATATGGAAAATTGCAGAGAAGCTTCAACTCCACTTGAAGTTAATCACAAGCTTTGTAAATATGATGGTGCAGAATACAAAGATATGAGGAAGTATCAATCTCTTGTGGGTAGTTTGATTTATGCTACACTAACAAGACCTGATCTTAGTTATACAGTGGGAGTTTTGTCACAATTCATGCATTGTCCAAAGGACCCACATTGGATTGCAGGTCAAAGAGTTCTCAGATATATCAAAGGAACTATAAAAGAAGGATTATATTATCCTTTTACATCAGATTTGAAGTTGAGAGCCTATAGTGACTCAGAATGGGCAGGTAACCAAGATGACAGAAGATCAACTCATGACATGATATACATTGGTGATAAGCTTGTAAGTTGGTGTTCAAAGAAACAACATACAGTAGCATTATCATCAACTGAAGCTGAGTACAAAGGACTTGTGGAAGCAGCTAAGGAGGTTATATGGATGCAGACATTATTCAAAATCTTGGGCATTGATCAAGGTATACCTACAATACATGGAGATAATATGAGTTCACTTTATCTTGCAGCAAATCCAATATTTCATGCAAGAACAAAACATATAGAGATACAGTATCATTTTCTCAGAGAAAAGGTAATGGAGAAGGAGATTGAAGTGGAGTACATTTCTACTAAAGATCAGATATCAGACATAATGACAAAGAGCCTTGATGGTGTGAAGACCAGCAGATTCAAAAGCATGGCAGGAGTAAAAGAAAAGAAGATGATATGAAGAAACAGAGAATGTCAAATAGTGGTTGAGGGGGAGCAGTTGGAGAAACAATCACTAATTGGACATATATTTGAAGGTCAAATCTTAGGAAGAAAACCACATGCCTATGTGAAGGGACAAATTCACAAGTGTATTATATTTGTAAAGTTAGTTCACTTTAGTTCTAGAAGTTTTTTAAAAATCACGAGAATAAGAAAATCTATATAAGTTAGTTTGTATCAACTGACGCAATGTGTGAAGACAATGAGAGAGTGAGTTAGAACTCATTTTGTATGACTGAGAATAGTCGGGCTTCTCTGTGTGAGAAAGCACCTGTGCATTTCTAAGTTTTCATAGTTATGGAAAGAGTTTATTAATTTCTATGTATAAGTCTTCTTCTTCCATCTCCAGTGTTTGTCTTGTGTGAAATGATTTCAGAAGTTGAAGTTTTCCAAGCAAGTTGATGCCTGGCATCGAGTTTGTATTGATAAGTCCGTGTTTTATTCTCTGAGTATTATGTACTACTAGAACTTCTTAAAATCATGAGGTTTGTGGAGCAACTAGATGCCTGGCATCGAGTTTCAGCATAAAGTCGATGTCTGGCATCGACTTCCCACATAAAATTGGTCTTGTTCATGTGTGTGTTCAAGGGGGTAATTCTGGCACTGAAAAAGTGGCTGAAAAAGCTCAAAGTCAATGCCCGGCATCAACTTTTGGTTGCAAGTCGATGCTAGGCATTGAATTTTCATTTTTAGATAGCGAAATTTACTAAAACAGGCAAAATTTCCAGTTTGGCAAGTCATACGGGTCATCTTGTGAAAGCCATAACTTGAGTTCTAGAGATCCCTAAAAGATCTTGGAGAAATAATATTTGAGCTAAGAGAAATTAGCAAAATACTGAAGGTATGTAATTTCAGTGACTGGAAAAATCTGAAGAAGTAAAGTTCTTGGTTTTGGCTATATGATTTCTCAAAGTTTTGAGTGGCAATGAGTTAATGGTGACCATAGAGGTGTTCTAGTGTCACATTAATTCATTTCTTGTGGTGTTTTACACATCAACATGCCAACTATACTACATGGATCATATTGGTGTTTTACTTCGATGTATTCCACCACATGAAGCAGAATGGGTTATTGCTATGGCTCATTCATTATCCTCGGGTGGACATTTCGCAGATGACCTTACTCACCGTAAAATTCTGCAGAGTGGGCTTTGGTGGCCTACCATTACATCGGCACCTCTTTCCCCTTCAAGCTGTATTACCGCTGGAACCCTTTCAGAAGTGGGGTCTAGATTTTATTGGTCCCATAACACCTCCAGCTACTCTCACCAACAATCGCTATATCTTGACTTGTATCGATGCCGCCACTCGATGGGCGGAAGCTTGGGCATTACGGTCGGCCACAACTGTTTCGGTGGCAAAATGCCTAATGAAGGACGTCTTCCCGCGTTATGGATTACCTATGGAAATAGTGACATATCAAGGAACACATTTATCAAACCGCTTAATGCAAGTACTGACTCAGACTTTTCAAATTGTCCATAAATTCAGCTCACCGTACTATCCACGTGCTAATGGTTTGGCGGAAAGTACCAATAAGACTTTGTTGACTATTGTTTAGCCTCTTTTGCCAAAGGGAAAGAGGCACACTTAGGCTATTAGGTTGCCCAAATGACTTGCAACCGACCTATCTATCTTCTTCTAAGTTCCCAATAAGGTATGAAGCACACTCACTTCTTGCTTGCACTTTTTGTCTCATGCTCCTCTATTGCTAACCCCTTTCTCTCCTTCGCTCTCTCATACACGCATACCCCCACACACTCTTACTCACATATACTTCGATTTACCGTGCCACATACACTGGTTTTCCCTTTCTTTCCCTCTCTCTCTAAGCTTGCTCGGGAAACCAAATTATTGGAATGCTTCTCCCCCTCCTTCTGAGACCTTGTACTCTTCTTTTCCAGTTATCCTTCATTGTTGTTTCTCTTTTTCTTTTGAAGATCACTGAAGAAACCATGCAACCCATACAATCTACTTCCAATAATGATAAAAGGAACTATGAGACGTTCATGACTGCATGAGATCGAATGAGGCTTTGTTGAGAACACAAGATAGAATGAGATATTAACACATCGTCCTCTGTGACACCCAGATATGGTGAGCACCCCTCTTACTTGGAGTCAACAAAACATTCATAGTCATTCAGAATTAAAAATATAAATCAGCAGAAAGATAACATGAGGATTATATACTTCATCTTCAATCCAAAATGCAAAAAATTGTGATAGCAAGGACCTCAAGAAATGTGGGCGAACTCTTGATATTTCAAGACGTGTGAGTAATCTTCTCCAAAGTTACCTGAGTACCCGTGTTGCCCACACTTTAGCATCGAATTCTGCAACTTGCAAGAACTTATTACATTCACAGAGCTTATAACAACTTTTTCTCTTTTTTTGCTTTTAATCTACTTTCAATTGCTGTTCCATAATTCCAAGGGTGCAATGATGAATCCCTTCTAGAAATGCATCACTCCTATTTCAGTTATGGATTAAACAAGCCCCTTGTTGACAATCAGATGAAAAATGAGACATGCATTGATCGTGAGATGTTCCTACTATGAGTCGAGCAAAAACAAAGTAAGCAGGTAATCAGGCCCACACATGCACCACCCCCCTTGTGCAAGAACAAAACAAATTCCAACATACATGTATGATTATGTACAGACGTGTCCAAGTTTAATTCATATGTTGCCCTTTTTGTTGAAAGAACATGATTTACCATCAAATGTAAACACAATCCCTCAAAACATATGCATAGATTGATCTAATCTATGAGGACAAGGAACAAGGTATCCATGTACCGAAGATAAGACTCCAAACGATTCACGTTAGAGGCGATGCTTGTAGAGAAATGACCAATCGCAAGAAAGAGCCATCCACACTTTCTCACCTCATTCACTCTTCATATCAGCAAAATCTATTATGAGGGAATTGCAATGACCAGAAACAATTGTATTCAATACTGAAAGAATGACAGAGCAGCAAAATAATCTTCTCCTCTGCTCCGCATATGCACTTCCTTTCCGACAACCGGAGCATGTGGTTATAAATGAGTCCTCCCATCTTGGGGCATGTGTTTAAGCCATCAGAAAGCTCAAAGGCACATATCGAGAGTGCAAAAGCTGAACAAAAGGTAAATTGAGACGACTTCGGAACTCGGAGGAAATGCCAGATACATCTAGGAGAGAGTCACTGAATAGACTCAGAGGGGATTTGCACCAGCTTTTCCATTCAAAGATTTCTTCAGAAGCACTATCAATCTCTCAAGTACACAACTCCTGCTCGATGGCTAGACCCTTAGATCTGCCACAAAAATGGCTTTTGTCATTCCTTCATCTGACACGGTGGACTTTCCAATGATCTTCCATCATATCGAACATCGTGCTCAGCATATCTCTCGCCTGTCTCTGAAGACATTAGCTTTGGCTTGCAACTGATGGACTGGCTAATCCCCCACATGAACATAACATTCGGGACTGAAACTTCTCGGCTTGGCTACTCATTTTTTTCCCGACAAACCAACATAGTTCACCTTGTCAAATTCGATAACAACTAGGCAACAGGTGCCTGGTGTGTGATTAGCTACCATGACCATACCCACTCTGTTGAATCAATACAACTTATGGCCTCCAGATCTCGACATTGATCTACGAGGAGGACCAATCCGCTCTGGTTTCCTGACAGGCTTCTCTTTTCGAGCACCAAGGGCAACAATCGCTTCTCTTCTTTACCTTGCACAGTCACAGATATTCTCCCCTTTTGTGGCCAAAGCCCTCTTCGACAGCAAGAGCAAGAGGAAGTAGGTCTCGAGTGACTCCCTTCTTTCTGGAAGAAAACCCCACACAGAGCTTTCCCTCCCCTCCGATACTGTTGTTCCGTGTGTATGCCTGTCTTCGTAGAAGATGACTCCCCCCCCCCCTCTCAAAATCTTCACTCCCCTTATCTGTTCGTGTGGCCCCCGAAATAACAGCCCACGCGCCCCAATCCTCAGCCCCAGGTTTCTCCAAAAGAGAGAGGCAAAACAAAGGGGATCATGGCAGCATAATACAAAATAGCTCCAAGTCAAAGGGCCTCAACATACAATCTCCAGACAAATTACAATATGGAAAAGGCCATGAAAAACCTTGAGGGAAAATACATAGCCATCAGCTTGGATTTCCATTTATTGACTCTGTTATTTTTACGAAAAGCTATCACACTCAAGTCGTTAGGGGCAGACTCCTTGATAGCATTAATGCAAAGCTTAGACGATCTTATTACCTCCTCTTTGCAGGGGATTACAAAATCTCTGTCACCATCGTGGAGCATTCTTTGGGTCTTGCTACTCCAGATATGCCAAAGGACCTCAGATCTCCACATATACCATAACGTGATGTCCATCTTGTTACACACCCCAAGGAGCACTTCCTTGTATCCTAAGCTTGTTAGACCAGCAATTTGACAATACTTGGAGATCATGTTCCAAAACCTTTGAGCATGAACACGGTGAAGAAAAAAATGGGCAAGATCTCCTTCTTACGACAGAAGTAACACTTTCCATTGCTCAATTTGCAATTTTTAGCTCTGTTTCCGATCCAAATACCATTGTGCACACTTAATCATCGTACGGTAGAATGCTTAATGACATTTGGCATGGCACATATGAGTCAAAACTTCTACTTCCATTGGTGTGGTGACCAGTTCACTTTCCATCTGGAATTCGACTTATCAGTGATGGTGGAGATAAAGATGAATTGCTTCTTGGCCTGATAATAGATGTCCTTAGCCACACTATGTATAGTAACAGCTTTATAATGTTTGCAAACATATATCTTTCTTTGTAACACCTCTTTATGCTCGATCGGAATCTTTGCACATGGTTGTCCACTACTTGTGGATGGTCATATTACTAGTTGTATTGCTGTCCACTTTTGCTTCCTGCCTTGCTGGTTGTCTGCATCCATGTAGTTAATCCTTGCATCATCCATTAGACCACACTTGCCATACATAGAGATAAGTGCATTTGCAACCAATACATCATTTCCAAGCAGAAGTTTTGTAGACATGAGTGCAATCTCCTTTCATCCAATTGATTAACTCTGCAAGTACCTGCAATCAAACAATATTTTCCTGCCAAATATAAACATATTAGTGCATAAAAATCAACCAAATTGTGGGCTAACATACTCCCCTCCTCTTAATGGCGAAGTCGTCCTCGACAAGCGATATGCTACCTGCACTCCAGTTCCGACATGGGATCATCACTCAATCAAATACAAATCTTTACCTTACATGACCATACTCTTCTTCCTCAATGTAGCACCTGAAATCATACTCATACAATCATTTGTCAGTACCAAAATCCAATCATTTCACTTACCATCTTTGTCCATCCTCTTGCATCTTCATCGACATGTCCATCTGTCTGCAAACTTCATTAAACATTAGAACTTTTCGTCATCAAATCACAATAACATTTACAACCAAAATGGAAAGACAATCATCCACATCACACATATATACTCAACACACACATCACGATCCCGCATCACACATGCATTCTCGTCACACACAACATACATACATACATGCAAACAGAAGACATGTCCACATTCGCTCTCGTCACTCTTTTCGACTACTCATTCAAAACGTCAGACATCTTTATTCCACATGCATACTCAACACATTTTCCACACACCATCAAAAACCATTTCCGAGTTCCGTTTCGATACTCTTCCCAACCACACGATCGCTTTCTTGATTCCTTTTTCTCGTTTCTAATTGGGTTCTCTCGCCAATTTTTTCATTCCCTTTCTACCTAGGGTTTCCACCACCCGCTTTTCTTCCTATCTATCTTTCTGTTTTTCTTGCTCGTCAACTAGATCAGATGCTAGGTCACCACCACACCACTCTCACTTGATGGATACACGACAAGGACCACTCAAGTCTAACACGAGCTCACCTCGACAGGACCACTCATCATCAACGCGATTCAGGACTTCTCAAGTTGTCATACCACCTAAGAGCCAAACTGAACACTTCTGGAAAGTTTGCAGACAACAATGCAACTAGCACGATTGGATTCCTCAAGTCCAAGCTTTCCATAGACACATCGTAACCAAAATCCTAGCCGAGCTTAAGCTTCAATTTGACATGTTTCATCGGGAGTCCACACATAACCCAAATCCCCACCACACAAACACATATATTCCCATCCGAGCATCATGCTCTCTCACCTCTCTTATGTCCCCCCTCGAGCGAGGAATTCTTCTCATTCATTTTTTCCACATTTTTTTTCATCATTTTTTTTTTTTAATATATTTACTCACACTTGCCGGCCTACGCTGAAGCTGGATGCGACTCGTGGACTCGACCACCCGATCGAGTTTGTTCCATCCATCTACCAACCCAACGCAGTGCACGACACACAGACAGCTAGCCCTATGTGAAACCGACGTCGGTTCGTGGCTTTGACCACCCGGCCAAAGTGGATCCACCCACCTATCGGCCCACATAGGCGCGTAGCCACACTCACACATACACAAACATATATTTTTCTCATTTTCTTTTCATTCCCGCATCTCGAGAATTAGGAGACAAAAGAAAGGACTTCTTCCCAACCATCCCGATCACAACACACACATATAGATTCCCTGTGGACATCCCGATGAGACATATCTCCTCTCTGCTGCCACTCAAGCCAAAATAAAGTCACTAATGCCATGGTCAACCCGTCCTCGCAAAAACCCACACACACTAATTACTTTGCCGACCTGAAACCTCAGAAAGTGTCACTTCAGTTCCTAAGTGTACAACACACTTGGTCCATCCGTCCTCACATCTCAGACTCGCAATCCGCAAGGCAAACCCTAATCAGACTCAAGCCATCCTCACCAACATCCATTGCCTCGTCTATTTTTTCATCTCCAACCTCTGCCTCGCAGAGATTCCACATGATTCGACAAATGACCTGAAAAATTATTATTGCTCATTGTGCTCCTCAATGATTCAAGCCTCGCCGCTAAGTCCCTTAATCCTTGTTTGTTGTGCTCGATATCACTCTGATATTGGAACAAGTCACAGTCGATGCCTCGGAACCGATTCCATATTTGCTCCATCTCTTTATCCTCTCTCACCCTTTTTGCAGATTCGAGGGGAACATCCTCCCTCTTCTCAACTCGAACAGTCAACTTCTCGACTTCCTCTCTAATCGATCTTTCCTCCCAAATCCTACTCATATTTTCTTCATTTAGATCATCTACCTTCTTCAACAATTCATTCTTCATTTCTTCTAGCTCCGTTCCGAATGCATCCAACCTATCCAACACCGCTTTCAGCTCTTCCTCCATTTTTCCTGCTTTCGGGTCCTCTACCTGTACTCGCATCTCATCGTCTTTCCGATTCATCCACCTACCGAGCTTACTACTCAGCTTTGCATTCTCTTTTTCTACCCGTCCAACTTTCTCATCACTCTCTGCTTGGACACTTTTCATTCTTTCTAATTCCAGGTGGAACTCTTCCGCTACCTTACCCGCTTGGTCATCATGTCTACCAGTCATCTCTCGCAATTTCTCGATCTCCTTTTCCATTCGGTCGACTCTCTGTGCCATGTCATCATCCTCTCGTGAGAGCTCCTCTTCAATTGAAACTCCATGGCAATTGGCTATCATCAAGCCAGTTCTTAGGTCTAGGGCCACATTTTCATGCTCAGACCTCGAAAGACCTTCCCTCAAGCTTTTGTTCCCCCTTTTTAACTCCTTGTTTTCACTTTCCAATGCTCGTACTTGCTTTTCCCAAGCTCCTAAGACCTCGGTAATTTTCACTTGAGTTTCCTCTAATTTCTCTATTTTGATCCTCTCATTATCTCGCTCTTCTCGCAGACATTCCAACTAACGTAGTATGCTTGCCAACGAACTCTCATTATCTTCGGCTTTCACATAAAAGGTCGCAACCTGAGGACTAACCTCTTTTGCCACGACCTCCTCGATGAGAACATCCTTCGCACGACACACGTGCTCGCATAGCTTCTTGTTTCCGCATTCCACGCATCTAGGGACGAAGTCCAATGGGGTGCACACACGAGGGCAAAATTTTGCGATGTGCCCTATCTTTTCGCAACACCAACACCGAATGTAATTCGAGATTGGGCCAACCCGGCGACATTCATATGCATGATTTCTCATTGGGTGCCCAAATCCGCTTCGACTTCTAATCCCTCTCGGAGTCATCATTCTTGAGCTAATTTCTCGAACATCTACAACTTGTGTACTTTGTGCCATCTCTCTACCAAGACCAAAGCAACCTATGCGGGGCTTGGTTGTGCCACACAGTTGGGGCACCAAGCGAACTCGTAGCACTCTCTATGAGATGTGCTAAGCCAAATTCCCGGCAGACGCACCAAAATGTTTAGCCTCTTTTGCCAAAGGGAAAGAGGCACACTTAGGCTATTAGGTTGCCCAAATGACTTGCAACCGACCTATCTATCTTCTTCTAAGTTCCCAATAAGGTATGAAGCACACTCACTTCTTGCTTGCACTTTTTGTCTCATGCTCCTCTATTGCTAACCCCTTTCTCTCCTTCGCTCTCTCATACACGCATACCCCCACACACTCTTACTCACATATACTTCGATTTACCGTGCCACATACACTGGTTTTCCCTTTCTTTCCCTCTCTCTCTAAGCTTGCTCGGGAAACCAAATTATTGGAATGCTTCTCCCCCTCCTTCTGAGACCTTGTACTCTTCTTTTCCAGTTATCCTTCATTGTTGTTTCTCTTTTTCTTTTGAAGATCACTGAAGAAACCATGCAACCCATACAATCTACTTCCAATAATGATAAAAGGAACTATGAGACGTTCATGACTGCATGAGATCGAATGAGGCTTTGTTGAGAACACAAGATAGAATGAGATATTAACACATCGTCCTCTGTGACACCCAGATATGGTGAGCACCCCTCTTACTTGGAGTCAACAAAACATTCATAGTCATTCAGAATTAAAAATATAAATCAGCAGAAAGATAACATGAGGATTATATACTTCATCTTCAATCCAAAATGCAAAAAATTGTGATAGCAAGGACCTCAAGAAATGTGGGCAAACTCTTGATATTTCAAGACGTGTGAGTAATCTTCTCCAAAGTTACCTGAGTACCCGTGTTGCCCACACTTTAGCATCGAATTCTGCAACTTGCAAGAACTTATTACATTCACAGAGCTTATAACAACTTTTTCTCTTTTTTTGCTTTTAATCTACTTTCAATTGCTGTTCCATAATTCCAAGGGTGCAATGATGAATCCCTTCTAGAAATGCATCACTCCTATTTCAGTTATGGATTAAACAAGCCCCTTGTTGACAATCAGATGAAAAATGAGACATGCATTGATCGTGAGATGTTCCTACTATGAGTCGAGCAAAAACAAAGTAAGCAGGTAATCAGGCCCACACATGCACCACCCCCCTTGTGCAAGAACAAAACAAATTCCAACATACATGTATGATTATGTACAGACGTGTCCAAGTTTAATTCATATGTTGGCCTTTTTGTTGAAAGAACATGATTTACCATCAAATGTAAACACAATCCCTCAAAACATATGCATAGATTGATCTAATCTATGAGGACAAGGAACAAGGTATCCATGTACCGAAGATAAGACTCCAAACGATTCACGTTAGAGGCGATGCTTGTAGAGAAATGACCAATCGCAAGAAAGAGCCATCCACACTTTCTCACGTCATTCACTCTTCATATCAGCAAAATCTATTATGAGGGAATTGCAATGACCAGAAACAATTGTATTCAATACTGAAAGAATGACAGAGCAGCAAAATAATCTTCTCCTCTGCTCCGCATATGCACTTCCTTTCCGACAACCGGAGCATGTGGTTATAAATGAGTCCTCCCATCTTGGGGCATGTGTTTAAGCCATCAGAAAGCTCAAAGGCACATATCGAGAGTGCAAAAGCTGAACAAAAGGTAAATTGAGACGACTTCGGAACTCGGAGGAAATGCCAGATACATCTAGGAGAGAGTCACTGAATAGACTCAGAGGGGATTTGCACCAGCTTTTCCATTCAAAGATTTCTTCAGAAGCACTATCAATCTCTCAAGTACACAACTCCTGCTCGATGGCTAGACCCTTAGATCTGCCACAAAAATGGCTTTTGTCATTCCTTCATCTGACACGGTGGACTTTCCAATGATCTTCCATCATATCGAACATCGTGCTCAGCATATCTCTCGCCTGTCTCTGAAGACATTAGCTTTGGCTTGCAACTGATGGACTGGCTAATCCCCCACATGAATATAACATTCGGGACTGAAACTTCTCGGCTTGGCTACTCATTTTTTTCCCGACAAACCAACATAGTTCACCTTGTCAAATTCGATAACAACTAGGCAACAGGTGCCTGGTGTGTGATTAGCTACCATGACCATACCCACTCTGTTGAATCAATACGACTTATGGCCTCCAGATCTCGACATTGATCTACGAGGAGGACCAATCCGCTCTGGTTTCCTGACAGGCTTCTCTTTCCGAGCACCAAGGGCAACAATCGCTTCTCTTCTTTACCTTGCACAGTCACAGATATTCTCCCCTTTTGTGGCCAAAGGCCTCTTCGACAGCAAGAGCAAGAGGAAGTAGGTCTCGAGTGACTCCCTTCTTTCTGGAAGAAAACCCCACACAGAGCTTTCCCTCCCCTCCGATACTGTTGTTCCGTGTGTATGCCTGTCTTCGTAGAAGATGACTCCCCCCCCCCCTCAAAATCTTCGCTCCCCTTATCTATTCGTGTGGCCCCCGAAATAACAGCCCACGCGCCCCAATCCTCAGCCCCAGGTTTCTCCAAAAGAGAGAGGCAAAACAAAGGGGATCATGGCAGCATAATACAAAACAGCTCCAAGTCAAAGGGCCTCAACATACAATCTCCAGACAAATTACAATATGGAAAAGGCCATGAAAAACCTTGAGGGAAAATACATAGCCATCAGCTTGGATTTCCATTTATTGACTCTGTTATTTTTACGAAAAGCTATCACACTCAAGTCGTTAGGGGCAGACTCCTTGATAGCATTAATGCAAAGCTTAGACGATCTTATTACCTCCTCTTTGCAGGGGATTACAAAATCTTTGTCACCATCGTGGAGCATTCTTTGGGTCTTGCTACTCCAGATATGCCAAAGGACCTCAGATCTCCACATATACCATAACGTGATGTCCATCTTGTTACACACCCCAAGGAGCACTTCCTTGTATCCTAAGCTTGTTAGACCAGCAATTTGACAATACTTGGAGATCATGTTCCAAAACCTTTGAGCATGAACACGGTGAAGAAAAAAATGGGCAAGATCTCCTTCTTACGACAGAAGTAACACTTTCCATTGCTCAATTTGCAATTTTTAGCTCTGTTTCCGATCCAAATACCATTGTGCACACTTAATCATCGTACGGTAGAATGCTTAATGACATTTGGCATGGCACATATGAGTCAAAACTTCTACTTCCATTGGTGTGGTGACCAGTTCACTTTCCATCTGGAATTCAACTTATCAGTGATGGTGGAGATAAAGATGAATTGCTTCTTGGCCTGATAGTAGATGTCCTTAGCCACACTATGTATAGTAACAGCTTTATAATGTTTGCAAACATATATCTTTCTTTGTAACACCTCTTTATGCTCGATCGGAATCTTTGCACATGGTTGTCCACTACTTGTGGATGGTCATATTACTAGTTGTATTGCTGTCCACTTTTGCTTCCTGCCTTGCTGGTTGTCTGCATCCATGTAGTTAATCCTTGCATCATCCATTAGACCACACTTGCCATACATAGAGATAAGTGCATTTGCAACCAATACATCATTTCCAAGCAGAAGTTTTGTAGACATGAGTGCAATCTCCTTTCATCCAATTGATTAACTCTGCAAGTACCTGCAATCAAACAATATTTTCCTGCCAAATATAAACATATTAGTGCATAAAAATCAACCAAATTGTGGGCTAACAACTATGCTCCGCAAATTGCTTTTGGAATGTTCGGAAAGTTGGGACTAGTTACTACCTGCAGTTTTGTGGGCTTACCGGACTACCTACAAAGTTGCTACTGGTATGACCCCATTCAAGCTTGCTTATGGATTGGAAGCCATTGCATCGATGGAAGTAGTAGTGCCGAGTTTACACGTTGCCTTAGCTCAGAAATTGCTGCCAGAAGACTCTTTGCCATTTCGGTTGGATGCACTCAGAGCATTGGATGAACAACGCTGGGAAATTTTCATGACTCTTCAAGAAGTTCAGCTTCACCAAGCCCGTAACCATGATCGGTTCCTCAGGACTCCTGTGTTTACGATGGGCCAACTTGTGTTATTTTATAATCCTAAAGCAAATCGATCTGCTAGAAAATTTAAATTACGGTGGTTTGGTCCTTACCGGATTAGTGAGCAACTGGGACCCGCTACTTTTCGGTTGACTACCTTGACCGGAGTTTCCCTTCCCAAAGCAATTAATGGTTCAAAGTTACACCCATATCACCAACCGCCTGATCACCGCTGACGTGTTCTTCGGTTTTTCGCGTGTCACTTATTTTCTTTTTATTTCCTTGTTTCGAATTAATATAGACTGTCAGTCTCCTCGTTTTGATATCTAAATATGATTAATCGCTGCCCTGTGTTACTGTGTCTGCTCATGCATGCACGCCGTAATTATGAAGGTTATCATTTCAATACCACGTGATGATTAGGGTTTTCAATCGCCTCATGTTGCCCATGTGTCTACTTAATTTTGTTCCTTTTACTGATAATCGCTATTGTGTCTTTGTGTTTCTGCGTTCTTTCTTTTCTGTGTTCTTGTGTCCTCGTTCACGCCATGGAAGCACTAGCCAATGTCGCTACCTTCCGTGAAGGACTCACCCCTGAAGTGAGTGAGTATTTGCGTATCCATGGTCTTTTGAACTTCGCTGAATTGCCTTGGCATTCAGTGGAGTGTCAACCATTTTATGCACAGATTATTTCTGCTATCGCTACCACACCTGCTATGGAGTAGAGTTGGCCTATTCTTTGTTTACTGTCACGAGTCGTGATCACTTTGGCTTGATTTGTCGATGCCTTCCAACTTCCTGGAGATGGATTGGAGAATGGTCCACTCCTTCCTGTAGCCATCATGACCACGTTATTTCCACGGCACTCATCTAATGAGTATGCCATTCTGTGTCGACCTGACCTGGAGCGTATCACTTTACAATTTTTAGTCGCTATTTTGAACTTGCAAAAATGCACCTACGGTATCTCGCACCCATTCCACTCGATGATAGATATGGCTTCTCATGAGTCTATTAATTTTGCATCGTTTTATTTCCGGCGCATTCACCGTGAATGTGTTACGGTTATCAAACAGGTCAATAAGGGTGACCTTCCGCGTTCGCGTCTACCCCATATCCTCACTTTTCTTTTCCAGCCATTCAAGCCGCACAACCCCCACCAAACGCTCCCTTCCTGTTGCATGAAAACTCTACTTGGATGATTGAAGATGAGGAAGATGATGATGCAGATATTTTTTAACTTCTTTGTCGGAAACGCAGTCGTATAAGTCCCTCTGAGAGCCAAGTGCAAGGATCCAACGTTGGACATGAAGAAGAGGTCTTCCATGACACCGCTACCTCCATTCATGTTGATTCTTCTGCCCATTCTTCTCCAATCCAGCAGCAGGAACAAGGTGCTTCCACCGCCGACTCTGAAGAAGTTTCTTCTCGAGAGGATTCTCATCAGCATGATCAAGATGCTGCTCAAGAAATTATTGTAGAGATTCTAAATGAAGTGATTGCTCTGGTTGATGCTGTGATTGACCGAACGGAAGCAACAAAGATGTAGATCACAAGAATAGTGCTGGTGCCTAACATTCTTATCCCACTTTCTTCCACCGTGAACATTGTTGAGCCCATTGTCCGAGTCCAGCCTGTTGTTCCCGACGTACCCAATTCTCCATCTTCTTCTCCCGCCTATTCTCCACCATCTTCCCCTCATCTGTTTTCCGCTTCTATATCCCAATCCCTTCCTACTCTTCCTTCTCCAATCCCAATGTTTCATGAACTCGAATCTATGGGTCGACTTTTGATCCAATTCTCGCAGCAATTACCAATGCAACTGAAGATGGCAACTGACAATATCAAACAGGAGTTGCAGTACAAACTTGATGTTTTAGAGGCTGATATTGCCCCATTACAGGAAGAAGCAGATGCTGTGAAGGCAGAGAACCATGCTTTGCAGATGCAACTTCAGCAACTTCAAGCTAGGCTTGCCGAGCAAGTCACATTGATTGCACAACATGATGCAGTATTGGCAGAGTTAAAAGCCAAGGATGTTTTCTTAACTGCTCGTGATGAAGAGATCAAGCAGTTAAACAGGATAAAGAAGATGCTCAAGTGGCGATTGGAAATTTGTTGGAGGAAACTCGAATACAGCTTGATGAGGTTGTGCAGAGAGGACAGGAGATGAATACTTTAGCTAACCAGACTACTGTAGAACTCCAGACCGCAACTGCCGATCTGTTTCAAGCGAATTCTGCTCTCAAAGCCCAGACGAGTTTAACCATTCAACTTTAGAAGGAGATAGCAGGGATTAAGAAAGAAAGAGATGCTTATTATCAAACCATTCAATATCAAGCTCAAGAGCTGGAACGAAGGGAAAAGCAGCTAGGCTTTCAAGCAGAGCGACTATCCAGAATAGATGGACAAATTAATATGAGATTGAGCCGTGACGCAACCCTTGCCAATGACTTTTACTTGGAAGAAGCATTTTTGCAGACCCAGACTGAAGTTCTGGTGAGTCAGGTCATTGTGGCAAGTTCAGTCTGAACTGATGCACAGCTGGTGGAGCCGGAAACATTAAAACTGATGTTGGATTCATTAAAACAAAAAATCACCAGAACCTTCAAATTGGAAAGAACCATGTATATCCAAGGCATCGTAGATGAGCCTTAATTTTGTTTTCCTTGCGGGTTCAAGTCCACCGTGCGTGCCAATATTAGGCCGCCAGATTGGCATCATGAAATTATATTTTTTCTATACCGCATGTACCGAAAGGTCGTAGCGAAGAGATGTAACCCATTTTCTATTAATGAAGAGACATTATGGTGTTCTCCAGAGAGAGGAGACGGGATCGCCAGACTGTCTGTCTGGGCAATTTACGACCCTGCGGAGATGTCGGAGTGCAGATTCCAGTAACTCTGAGTATTGTTACTTTCCTTTGTTGAACTACATTAATTTCTGGTTAACATAGTAATGTTCGGTGACGATGGTCAATCTGCGCTACGATGATCATTAACTTCTGTGTTACCTACGACATAAAGAATAACTGGAATGCAAGTAGTAAGACTGTGTAGAAGAATTGATACTGAGTAGTAGTGTACTGCTTAATTTGTTAGTTAGTTGGGAAAACTAGATAAAGGGCCTCTGAAGTATCAGACCCCTACCATCCCCAAGAACCCGAACAGAGATTAAAAGGAGGACTTGACCGTAGTTTTTCCTTTTAACAATGGGGCATATTTGCTTTTCAGGTAATGCCATTTGGTCTCACCAATGTGGCAATTACCTTTCAGAGGTTGATGTGCCATGTCTTTGAAGAGTTCTCGAGGAGGAACCTGGAAGTCTATGTGGATGACCTCTATGCTCATTCCAACATTAGATAGACACATATCCCCAAGTTGAGAGCTATCTTTGACAAATGTAGAGAATATCAAGTTTGCTTGAACCCAAAAAAGTGTGTCTTCATGGTGAGGCAAGGCAAGATTTTAGGACATATAGTGTCAAAGAATGGCATATCCACAGACAAAGAGAAAGTGCAAGCTATTACAGATTTATGTAGGCCAATGAATGTCAAGGAAGTACAAGCCTTCATGGGGAATTGTGGATATTATTGTCGATTCATTCACATGTATGCAATCATTGCAAAGACTCTATACTCCCCCTTGAATAACTTTGAGTGGATGAATGAATTTAAGAACTCCTTTAACGAGCTCAAGAGAAGATTGTGTTCTGCACCAATCTTGACTACACCCAATTTGAACAACCCATTCCATGTCCATGTGGATGCATCCAATTATGCCATTGAATGTGTACTTGAACAACCAACTGGTAAAGGCAAGATGGATCTTCCAATTGCCTATGCAAGTAGACAGTTGAATGCAACTCAAAAAAACTATATCACAACCGAAAGAGAAGGATTAGGCATCGTATATGCGGTAAAAAAGTTTAGACACTGTTTGCTTGCAAATAAGTTTAAATTTTTTACAGACCATCAAGCATTACTATATCTAGTGAACAAACCATGCAATACTGGCAGATTAGTAAGATGGTTCCTCTTACTAATGGAATACGACTTCGAAGTTGTGGTTAGGAAAGGTCAAACTCACCTTAGGGTAGACCACCTTTCTAGACTAACTTCTCGAGTGTCTTCCCAAGGAGTGTCAGATGACCTCAGTGATGCCTACTTGTTCAATCTAGAGGTAGTGCCTGAGTGGGCCAAAAGTATAATGCCTATTCTCAACTTTGGAACTAAACATCATGTGTTGAGAACTAGAGACAAGGAAGTAGTCAGGTCTCAGAAATACCACATAATGGCAGGTAGCATGTATAAGCACACCAATCATTCCATACTAGCTTGCTGTGTAGACGAAGATGAGCACGTCAAATGGTTGCAATTAGCACATGTTGGTGCACTACAACAATACCATTTGAAACATAGGACCCTTCGAACTCTACAAAGGTTAGGGGTATATTGGCCAACAATGGAAGCAGATGTGCACAAGTTATGCAAAGAATGCCCAATCTCCATCACTAGACCTCCAGTGGAACATGACACTCTTTATCGAGTGTCTTTAGTGCCAGATTGGAGTGAACCACTAGTAGCTTTTTTGAGGACGGAAACCTTCCCTCAGGATATGACATTGGCAAGACAACGAAGTTTAGAGTAGGAAGCTGTAGATTACACACTCATAGGTGGTACCCTATACAAACGAGGAAAAGACGGATATCTTAGAGAGTGTGTCCATGAGAGTGATTATCTTAAGATATTAGAAACTGCTCATCAAGGGGTAGTAGGAGGACACCTTGGACCAGATCGTGTGATCAAGGCAATACTTTTCGCTGGTCTTTGGTGGCCAACCCTTCACATGGATGCACATACCTATGTGAAGAGGTGCGATGTTTGTCATCGAACTCTAAGTGGGTGCACGTGAAGATGAGATGCCATTGAAACCTATGATGGGTGGACGTGCATTCTTTAAGTGGGCCCTAGACTTTGTTGGTCCTATTAATCCCCCAGCTAAGGGTTCACATGTTGACTACATCATTGTTGCTAGAGACTATCTAACCAAGTGGGTAGAAGTGAAAGCCACAACAAAGAATGATGCTCAAACGATAGCTAAGTTCTTATTTGAGAATGTTTTCACCAGATATGGGCTACCAATAGAGCTAGTAAGTGATAGAGGCACGCACTTCTTGAATGAGGTCATTGAACATCTCCTCCAAGAATTCTTGGTAGTACATAAGAAGTCAAACCCCCTATCACCCACAATCCAATGGACAGGCCGATGGCACAAACAATTTATGCAATGTGCTGACAAAATTGGTGAATAATAAACACTTTGACTGGGACAAACAACTACACCATGCTATTTGGGCATATAGAGTAGCCGATAAAACGGTTCTCAATGCAACACCCTTTCAGATGATGTTTGGACAAAACGCGGCGATCCCATTAGACTTCCTGATACCCACACTGAGAGTAGCACAAGAGCATCAATGGACCGGCCATGAGCTTTCATCTAGAATCTTTGATCTAGAAGGCTTGGGCAAAGCAAGATTGAGAGTAGCAGTAGGGATTTATGCAGCTAAGAAAGGGCAAAAGGCATACTTCGATGCCCATGTGAAGGATAAAGGCTTGAAAGTAGGAGACTTAGTTTTGGTGTACACCCTGAAACAACATGCAAGAAAGCTATAGAAGTGTGGCTATGGACCCATGATTATTAACATGATATCAACAAGTGGGGCAGTTCAATTAGCCACCCTAGAAGATAACATCCTACCAAGTTACATCAGTAGATGCCGATTCAAATTATAGCAAGAACCCCTCACTGAGGAAATGCTTAATCGACTCAACACTGCCAAAAAACGTAAGGATGAAGAAAAATGAATTCGCGAAGAAGCACAAGTAGAAGCTTTAGAATGCATCCGAAGAATGAAACTGAGAAGACAGAGTAGTGATGAGCCTAGATCAGATGCATATGAAGCTCTAAGATAGCACACAGCCATGTGTGATGCACCAGGAGTCCATTCCCATAGAATAATTGACCAAGGAACTTTTATAACCCTAGAGGTAGGACAAGGAGATAATGTAAGGAATGTAAGACCCTTGATTGACTCAGGCGCAGCCACTAATGCTGTTAGATTTTCTTATTGTCAAGAATTGCAATTAAAATTCAATCCCATAAAAGCTTATCTCATAGGATTGGGAGGTGTGGAAACCCCTTGCATGGGTGAGGTGGAGCTTCCCATCTACATTCAAGATGTTCTTCTAATAGTTAAAGTGCTAGTGTGTCAAGATGAGGATCTCACTAAGCCTCTTGTCTTGGGTCAAGACTGGATCTACGATCATGCAGTTAACCTGAACCTAAGAAGGGGACTTCTTTAGGTCTGGGTAAATCAAAATCGTGTCACCATTGAGCTAGAACTCATGGTCCTTCTAGGAGTACACATGAAGATGAAGATGCTATTCTCATCCAAAACTCTATGATGTAGAGGGATGATTTATCAACAAATTAGCCAAGGATCTGATGGAACTCTCTTCTTTTCCAAAAGTGATTGAGACAAGGCAACGAAAGGAGTACCGAACGCAGAGGAAGCAGATGGCCTATGCTCATAGCCAAAGGAGAGTACAAAGCAAGGTGTCTCAGCCACCGAAGCAAATATGGGTACAAAAAGGCGAGCATCCTATTGTGACTAAGTTAGAACCACGGACTAAACGTCATACTAGTGATCGACGACAAGACACTAATAAGAAGTCCCTCAAAGATTCACTTATGAAAGTAACATCTATCTGGGTACCCAAGAAGTCAAT
The DNA here is from genome assembly GCA_020310875.1 of Ceratopteris richardii. Lineage (NCBI taxonomy): Eukaryota > Viridiplantae > Streptophyta > Polypodiopsida > Polypodiales > Pteridaceae > Ceratopteris > Ceratopteris richardii. The sequence continues at coordinate 71,480,491 of CM035422.1, forward strand.
GAAGGCCGACCCACAATCAAGACAAATTTGGGTGTCTAAGGCTTGCTTACAGGCTCAAATAGCCACACATAAACCACACAATGTAAAGCATTATTCACACACTCAAACAGTCGCTTCCTGCACAGTCAGATATTCATCCATGAGCACGAGCAGAATCACTTGTAAATGGGTCCCTAAAAAGCCTCATTTCAAAGTAGACACTATTGTAAAGCCTTCTGAAGTCTCCATGAAATCAAAAGATAAAGCCATACACTATGTTTGGCAACCCAAATCTTGTAATAAACCCCCTCACCCCACTATGTAAGCCCACCTCCACATACTTATTGTATCCACACTACATTGCAATACTCCAATTAGCACCTAGGAACCCTTCATCCACTAACCACACTTCACACTAACGATCACATGAGCACTAACTAACCCGCTAACCACATCACAATCATCATGTTAATGTTGTAACAGGGACAAATGGTCATTTTGTGTCCATTGCAATGTTAACATGTACTTATATATTCTCACATAATCGGCAATATGACAGAGGCTACAGGAACGAGCTCTTACGCAGGCACAGGTCCTCAAATAGTGGACATTGAAAGTATCCCTATTCAGGAGGAGTTGAGAGAATGACCATAGGAGTTGAGAGTAGTGCACATCATACCCATTCAAAATCCTCCCTAGGGGCACACATCACAAGTTAGTAAGAATTCTCATTGGTTTAGTGAAGTCGCAGGACCGCTTGGGGATGGCACCTACTTATGGGAGTCTGAGATAGAGTTTAATGTTTTACTTTCTAATAAACTCATTTGAATACCTCTCGCATCAAAGTTTATAATTTTGCATTGTATTTTCTTCGAGTTTTATGAAATCAACATTGGAATGTGCATGAAAGATAGTTTTAACATGAATTTATCTATGCACATGAAGTTACACTAAATTATGTTGATTCATAAAAGCATGCAAAGATTTTGTTTGTGTGTTTTAGAATCTTTTGCTGGTATTAAAGGCAGAAAAAGACATGGTTATGAGGGCGTGTAGTGCCCAACAACACATTTTGGCAAGTTTGTTATTTTGCAGGTTTCTGGAGTAAAGAGAGTGGTTTGCCAACCACTAGGCTGATGCCTATCATTGTAAAGAATAATATTATTTTTTTGTTAGGCTTCATTTTCTTGGTGAAATGCTGTCAGAAATTTTGTAGCCACATGGCGTTATATGCCATGTGAGAACTAGTGATGTTGTGTTGTGTGAGAGAGGAAGTCTTCTATCAACATAGCTAAAAGCATATAAGTTTATTGAAGTAGAGAATAAAATGCATGAGTGAATGCATGTATACATAGATGATATAATTGCTATAAAGTTGAATTGCATGATGCATTCTCTGTTTATAAAAGACCACTTTCATGTATCACCACGACTGGTTAGGGTGAGCATGAGGTATGTGATCGAGGCACCAGGCATAGGCTAATTATGCCTTTAGAAAGTAAAAGATAAGGTATATACATCAAGAACAACTAAGACATGTTTTCGACTAGTAACCCATGAGCACATAAACTGTTTTTCATGTGAGTATATGTACTTGATATAGACGCTTATCTCGCATCCGCACAAGAGTGCTATGGATATGATCATCAATACAAGTATTAAATGCTTGTATATGATTAGTTGTAATGACATTAATGAATGTGCAAGAAGCAAAATGAATAGAATGACATCCATAGATGTTCACTTTTACAAAAGCATGGATACTATGTAAAGAGTTGATTTTTCAACGAGACGATTTGGATGATTATTTGGTTTGCATTGATCTAGATGATCATTATATGCATGGGTATATCTCCATGGCATAATCCATCCAAGATAATGAATTAGTTTGTTTAATCATAAGGATTAACATGTCTCGTCATTTTTAAGTTTAAAAAAATGATCGAGCAAATAGTTAGTGAGGTAGTAGCCTCATAGAGATTTGGATGCTACTCTTGGTGGGAATGCCCAAGTTTATTGAAATTTGGACAGCAAGTAGCTCTTAAGCTTTTATTTAAGCTGACCAAGTTTCAAGTAATTTGGAGACTTTTAGATAGGTCAAGTGACCTCTGCACTAAAAGTGCTGCTACTAGAGATAGAGGCTTGAAACAAGTGACATAGGCCTGTTTCAAAGAGCATTTCTCTTAATTGGTAGATCCAACTCGAATGATTTTTGTTGGAAATGAAAGTTTGATCATTTGATAGGTCAAATAATCTCTGCACATCAAAGTGCAGTCTCTGGAATTCATGAAATGATCAGAGACCATGTCACCTAGAGGCGATTGGTTCTCTTAGCTCATTTACTAAAATTGAATGGTTTTATTTCTAGCATTAGCTACATACTTCCAGATAGTGTATATAAAATTTCAAGATGAAATGTTTCTCCATTTAGGAGATATAAATAAAAGAGTTAAAATTAGCCTTTGCAAATTTTTAAAATTTTGCAGGTATAGAGGCTTAGTATTTTGGTCATTGTGGAAGATCCAAATGTCCAAATACTATGAAACTTATACCAATACAATTAAAATAAAGTATCTATACGCTATTAAAATTTGGAAGAAATTGGACATCATTTGATAAGTCAAAGGATCTATTCTTCTCAGACCAATCTCTGGTGAGGATTTCCCAAAGAGTGATACATGTGTCTGATGAAAACATGATATTGTTGATATATTTAGGTAGTGATGTGTGTGAACACACTAGGACCGTCGGGGCACTTTTTTCCCTCTTTAGGACGTTTTTTTTCACTCGGCTTGTATATGCGCCTATTGCCCTAATGGGCTACTTATCTTTGTACATTCTCTAGTAATACATTCAGTATTGTGTGTTTGTGCTCCAAGATTCTTCTTCTTCCTTGTGCTGTTCGCTTGCTTCCACAGACGTCTATCTCCAACAATTGGTATCAAAGGAGGTCGTCGCTTCATCTAGGGTGCCGTCAACACTCCTCCGTTTGCAGTCTCAGAATCGCACGAATTTTGGAGAGCATACTCAGCGTGTTTCCGAGATCAAAACTGCTTTGCTCTGTGGTGCCGAAATAGCGATCTGAGCTCATTTCGGCCTCCGAATGCACTATCGTAGTGCTTGTGCAGGCTATTTTGTCTTTTTGTGCCAAAGGTATATACCCGCTTCTGTTTGCCAGTTTAAGCTCGAAGTCTGCTACAGGTCTAGCAGAACTCGTCTGGACAGTTCTGTTCAACTTTTTGAGATACAGTCAATTTTTTGCATCAAGGTATTTTAGTCACCGGCCATGGCTGAAAGTAGTGATGTATTCCGTATGTTGGCTGTTGAGGATAAGTTGGATGGTACCAACTACCCATTATAGGCTTATATGATGCGACATGTTTTGGTTACAAAAGGATTGTGGAACATTGTGCAGGGTGTTGAAAGACGTCCTGTTACACCTCTAACGATAGGTATTGCAAATACAGGTGTTGGAGCTGATGAAGATGGTGTCGAAGATGATATTCCGCAGATTCCTGTTCGTGCTGCTGTTTTTTGTTGCACCTACTGTAGAGCAGATTCGTTGGGATGGCAGAGATGCCCAGGCACATGCATTGATAGGTTTGTCTGTCAAACGTGCCATTATTCCTCATATTCGCTCTTGTAGAATAGCTAGGGATGCTTGGGATACACTTACCACATTGTACCAAGCTAGGAATGAGGCTCGTGTTTCTTACCTCCGAAAACAGTTGGAGAGTGAGCACATGAATGAAGGTGATTCTATGGACAGTTTCCTAACGAAAATCAAAGATTTGAAGGAACAATTGATTTCTACTGATGAAGTTATACCAGATAGCTCACTTGTGCAGACCGTTCTTAATGGTCTTCCTGATTCATATCAGAGTTTTGCTTCTACTCTTTGGTTGATGATGAAAGGCAATCCGAATGCCTTATCATTTGAGGACTTATTCTCTATTTTGTTGCAGGAAGATCAGTCCAGGCAGAACAGGTCCATTATGCGAGTTGCAGATTAGCTTTCCTAGCTAGTCAGAAGGGCAAAGGAAAATGGAGCTCTTCAACTAGTAAGCAGAAATCTGCTAATTCTGCATATTTCGAAGAAGGAAGATAAAGATGAGAAGAAATCAGAAAAGCAAAAATTGTTTTGTAAGTACTGTAAAGGGAATGATCATATCATAAAGAACTGTCCAAAACTGGCTGCTAAAGAGGCAAAGAAGAAAGAGGCTGGAATGGTTGTTGCAGAGGCCTCTACACCAAAAATAGAGTCTGCAAATCTTGTGTAGGAAGAAGAATGGGCGTTTACTACTGTCTGCAGTTTTGACCCATCTTCTCATGAGCAGTGCATGTCTCAGTAGACTCAGATGTTTGGTATTTCGACAGTGGGGCGACCAAATATATTACCTCGCAGCGCAGTTTCTTCTCTTCACTCGAGCCTGCCCCTACAGGGAATACTATTACATGCGCCAACAACTCCTCTTATCCTGTTATGGGAGTTGATAAGATCATTTTGACTACTGCTGATGGTAGTTCTTTCACTTTGTCAGATGCTTTATTTGTGCCAGGGATCAAAAAGAACCTGTTATGAGTTTCTGCATTAGCCAAGATTGGCTTGGTTGTGAAATTTGTTGATGACAGGTGTATAGTTCATGATCTGTCAAATGGCGATGTGATTATTGCTTCTAGCATTTTATGTCGTGGGCTCTATAAGCTCATAGACTATGAAAGATTTATTAATGCTTCGGCATGTGCAGTTCATGATCCTCAGGCTATGTCAGATGCAAAGCTTTGGCATGCACGCTTTGGTCATCTGAATTTTGCTAGTTTGCTACGCCTACAGAAATCTGATATGGTGTCTTCTTTGCCCAAGCTTGAGGCACCCGGAAAACATGTATGTGAAGGCTGTATTTTGGGCAAAATGTAGCGTTCCTCCTTTCCAAAAGATGGTTCAGTTTGGGCTACGCAAAAATTGCAGCTTGTACATAGTGATGTCTGTGGTCCTATGCAGACACCCTCTTTTGGAAATTACCTTTACTTCGTGACTTTCATTAATGATTTTTCCAGGCATGCATGGGTATATCCATTGAAGGCAAAGTCCGAAGTGTTCATGTGCTTTAAACAGTTTTTGGTTTTGGCTGAAAATCTGTCAGCATGTAAAATGGGCACCCTCCGTTCTGATCGAGTGGGGGAATATATGTCTTCTGATTTTAATGCATTTCTGGCTGAATGTGGGATAAAACACCAGTGTACAGTGCCATATACACCTCAAAAGAATGGAGTTGCTGAACGAAAGAACAGGTCACTCATGGAGATGGCGAGGTGCATGGTCAAAAGTCAGGCTTTACCGCATAGTTTCTGGCTTGAGGCTGTCATGTGTGCAACATATGTACTGAACAGGTGTCCCACTAAAGCGTTGCAGTCTATCACTCCATATGAGGCTTGGCATGACCGCAAGCCATCTATTGCTCATCTGCGTGTTTTTGGTTGTTTGTCATATGCATTAGTGCCTGAACAACATCGTAGAAAATTGGATGATAAGGCAGTAAAATGTATTTTTGTTGGGTACAGTTCTGAAAGTAAAGGCTATCGTCTGTATCATCCACAGACTAAACGCATTCTGGTTAACCGTGATGTTGTCTTTGTGGAAGATGCTATTTAGCCATTGCTTTCATGTACTAAGGAGACATCTGTTAGCTCCAAAGACATGTATGATACGTTGATGCCTCTTTTTACAGGTGGATAGTCTAGTGCTGGTCCTAATGAGGCAACTTCTCAGCCTTTGCAGGTTTCATATGATGATGTAGATCATTCTATTTCTGATGCAGATTTACATGATGCACTTGTTGATGAGAGAGCTGATATTGAGCAGGCAAAAACTATGCCAAAATGGCTGGTGCAAACTTTGCGTGATAGCAAATTAGATGCACCTTTGTCATATCGTACTCGTTCAGGCTCTCATAGTGCCTCCTTTGCATCAGATTGCTATGCTATGGCTGCGTCTAGTCTCTGTGATGAGAGTGAGCCTGTTTCTTTTGATGAAGCACAAAATTCAAAAAATTGGATGGCTGCCATGCAATCTGAATATGATGCTATAATGAAGAATGGTACATGGTCTTTATGTGACTTGCCTCATGTCTGATTTGGGGCATTTGCATCACTATTTGGGCATTCAGTTTATGCAAGTTGATGGTGGAATGGCTTTGTGTCAAATGAAATATATTGACACATTATTCCAGCGTTTTGGACTTGAAGAGTGTAAGCCTATTGCCACTCCTATGGAGACAGGTTTACGATTGAGTCTTCATGATGCTGGAGATGCATTTGATGCTGTTCTCTATCAGCAGGCTGTTGGATGCTTGATTTACTTATGCATTACTCAGCCAGATATTCAGTTTGCTGTCTCATAGATGAGCAGGTTTATGCATTGCCCAAGAGTCACGCATTGGAAGGCGGTTAAGCGCATCTTTCGCTACTTGAGTAGTACTCGGCTACTTGGGTTGTTTTATCCCAAGGGGGGATCACTACCGCCAAATTTGCATGCTTTTTCTAACTCAGATTCGGCTGGTTACTATGACACTCGTGTGTCCACCAGTGGTTTTTGCTTCATGCTTGGTAGCTCATGTATATCTTGGTTGAGCAAGAAGCAGCCTACTGTGGCCACTTCCAGTTGTGAGGTTGAGTATAGGGCAGCTTTCACAGCGATTGTTGAGTGTGTGTGGCTCAGACGCCTTATGGCTGATTTGGGTGTTGACCAGTCTTCTGCCAACACCATCTTCACTGACAGTCAGAGCGCATTGGTAGTTGTGAGGAACCCTGTGTTCCATGCTCGCACTAAGCACATTGAGGTGCATTATCACTATGTCAGGGAGAGGTTCTCTGCTGGGGAGATCAGCTTGGCATATGTGCCCACGCAGGAGAACATTGCAGACCTTTTCACGAAGGCTCTGCCTAGGGAGAAGTTTGAAGCTTTCCGCAAAGCTTTGGGCTTACTTCCTTTTGTGGAGTGATTTCCACATAGCTTGGCACTTCCTTATACATGAGTGTTAGCTCCTTGTTCACCGCATCACTCCCAGGGGGGATTTGTTGATATATTTAGGTAGTGATGTGTGTGAACACACTAGGATCGCCGGGGCACTTTTTTCCCTCTTTAGGAGGTTTTTTTCCCTCGGCTTGTATATACGCCTATTGCCCTAATGGGCTACTTATCTTTGTACATTCTTTAGTAATACATTCAGTATTGTGTGTTTGTGCTCCAAGCTTCTTCTTCTTCCTTGTGTTGTTTGCGTGCTTCCGTAGACGTCTATCTCCAACAGATATTTTCCTATTGGAAACTCCAATTTCAAAAATTTTTGTTGGAGAAGTTACTCCAGTATAGATCCTATGTTATAACTAAAATTCAAGGATTTCGGAAGTTATCTTCATAGTTACAAGATATTATAAAAGTGCAACAGTAGTGTTTCTAGGCTCACCTAAGCGCAGGTGTAGCAGAGATAGAATTATACTTTTGAATGAGTATTTGATTTCATTTTGAATTGAAACTTTGTGAGATCAAACTAGATAAGTTGACCTAGATTTAGGCACAAAGAAAATGAAATTTGGAATTTGTTTGATGAGTCTAAGGCTTCAAGAAGATGACTTGTACAATTTTTAGAATTGGTCATCGAGTGTTCGACCCTTCCAGTAAAATGGTCATAAAATTCTGAGAAAATATCCAAATCAAGTTATTTTTGTGCCTAATGAAAGCTTGAGAAAAGCTAAATAAGGCTAGAAAATTTCATAGATTTTGGATGAGTGAAAGTTAGTTAAAATTAAGATTTAATCTATTGTTGTTGGAAATTGTTTATGCAGGAGGCATTGTTGAAAGGAAAAGACTTTTCATAGGTTTTTTATGATATTTTTTGAGATGGTGTGATCACCATGGGTTAGCTATGCCGTAGACATGTGTTTATTGAGCATTGGTTTTTGGTGACCATTCTCAGTAGAACAGAGGAGACTCTGTCAAAATTTTCAAGAATATATATAGTGCCATTAGAGCATGGAACAAGGGAACTTTGCTAGTTGTTCTCATTTAAAATAATTGGATTCGTACAAGTGGTATAAATTCCAATTTATTGTGAGTCAATATTTGATTCAAGATGCATGAGTTGATATTTGATGCAAGCCGCATCCTTCACAACTCTAGTTGAGTTGATTTACTAAGTAGTTTCTCAATTCTCAACTCAAGATGAGTTGATGTTACAGACCGTTATGAGTGATAGAGTCATAGGAATGACTCTGTTCTTTCCATCGAGGGAAGGAAACACTTCAGGAACACTTCATGATTTCATTATTATTATTTATGGTTGTGAGTACTCATGAGTTTATTTGAGTTTCTTGTCATTTTTGAGAGAAGTGTTCGACGTTAATCTCATACACACATCTATGTGGAGTATAAAGTTGGTGGTACGGGACATCAAATTTTATATTCTACCTATGTGTAGGACAGATGGTATCGGAGAAAAGTCTCTGAGATTGTATTTTCTATATGATTTGGAGTTCATTTATATGATCTTCTGGTATCATCTTATTATTAGACAACAGAGGGGCAATTGAGACAGTCACTCTGTATGTGATCCCAAACAAGGCAAGTTTGCAGGCAAGTAGCCTAGAAGCGGAAAGGCAAGGTTTGCACATAAGAATTATGAATAGGCAATTGCATCGAGAAGAAATTTAAAGAGTACGTACTACTTTATTTGATATGCCTGAGAATAGGCCATGGCTCATACATAGTGTGTATGAGGTGAGCTAGATGCTTAGCCTAGTGGGCTATGAGTGTGCACTCATCTACTTACCATTTTTCAGTATGTCTAGTGGACTCATATTAGGGTTCTCATTATATCTGGGAGTGCTAGATTATCACAGTAGTTTGCTTGAGACACCTCATTCCTAGTTAGGAATGATTTGATCATAGTGATGATCAGATGGTGGATATCTGGGCGTGCCAGATTATTACATTAGTTTACTAGAGACACCTGATTCCTAGTTAGGAATGATTTGAACATAGTGATGATCAGATGGTGGTCAGAGATAAAGCAAGTTTTATCCACTTGGAACATCTTACATGTTATTATTGAGAAGGTGGTGGTAGTTCCTCTAGTTGCTAGACTTTCTTAGCACGTCTTCACTTGGCATGATGGACTTGGTTCTAGAGAGTGGATTAGGATTTATTTTGTATGAGGGATATTTTGATCCATAGTTTGGATTATTATATGATAGATTGAGATTTGGATCCATAGTTTGGATGTGACTGATTGAGATCTTAGTCCATGTTTGGATGTGACTGATTGAGATCTTAGTACATAGTTTGGATGTGAGAGATTGATATTTTGGTCCATAGTATGGATCATTGACATATTGATATCTTGGTCCACAGTTGATAGAGTGGCATATTGATATTTTGGTCCATAGTTTGGATCGTTGATAGGTTGTCATGTTGGATTCATAGCTTGGACCGTCATGAGATTTTCTTGACCTTTATTTCATTACAGTGAGTAAATCAAGCCGATTTACTTAAGCTTAGAGATTAAATACTATTTGGAAAATATTTCCATTTATTTTTAGTATTCTTCCACATAGAGTTGGGACATAGTTACATGGTTTTGGATTAGCGTAATAGTTTTCATTACTCTAGTGGAGTAAGTGATTTCAGGGAGACAAAGGCAAGCTGCTAAGGTCTCTACATGTGACAAACTGTCACAAGTTAGTGGTCAAGGTCTAGGCTTAGGGAGTCCGAGGATATTCCGACTACTTATGCTACGCACATCTGGACTCATTGGGCCTCAAAGGGATTCCTATAGTATGCCCAAGGCAAGGACTACTATTTGTTGGTGGAAATGCTAGAGATAAAGCACAGAGACTAGTTGTCTACTTTTTGAGCATCTAGTATTTCATACACCTACCACACTCTACTTTTATTATTTGGAATCACAGATTTTGATTCCCAGGTTTATAGCTCCTTCTATATCATTGAGGACAATGATCTTTAGAAGGGGGAGAGAGTGTTATATTTCAGAGATGTACATGCTTGGAGGAACGAGAAGTTCCTTGCTCGGGGGATAGCCAAGGCCAAAAGCCAAAGAGTTCATATGAAGTGCCTACTCATGATGGCCAGATGAGTAGAGGGGCCTTAGAGAGAACTCTAGATGGTGACTAGGCAAGGGCCATAAATAGGCTGGGAGGTGAGTCCCAGGCATGTCATTCTCGACTTCTCACAGTTGCCATCTTCAGAAAGGACCTGTTGACAAGAATAGAAAAGCCAAATACAGTGAGCATGCAGCAAGCCAATCAAATACACATGTGAATACCGGCCCTCATTGGCGTCAACGTTAGGCAGATCGATCTATCAGCAATCACAAAAAGATCACAAAAAAATATACATGCATGGCACACCCATCCGGACGGTTGTCGTCCTCCTCCTTTCTGTCTCTCCCCCTCAAGGACAGGAACACAAAACCTTTCTTTTCTTTTTTCTTATTTATATTTATTTACACACGGGTTGGCCTATGCGGCGACCCGATGCGACTCGTGGCCCTAACCACCCGGCTAGGTTCATTCCACCCATCTACCGGTACAACATAGTGCACAACAACATAGATACACGATGTATAAACACACACGGTACGACTTGCCCATAGCGAAGCCGAGTGCGGCTTGTGGTCTCGTCCGCCCAGCCGAGATGGCTCCACTCACGTATCGACCCACTATGGCGCGAAGTACCATAACACACACATATACTCCATCACCTATGGTGAAACTAGCGTCGGTTCACAGTCCTGACTGCCCGGCCAGGTGGACTTTGCTCGCCTACTAGCCTGGCATAGCGTGTTGGCACGCATATAGACACGATGTTTTTGCTTTTTCTTTTTGTTTTGTATTTTTCTCCTCTTCTTTTTTTTTTCCTCTTCTCCTCAAAAGAACCCTGAGAGTTAGGGAGAGGCGGTAAGGAGCGCTCCCCCACCTATCCCACACAGCAAGCATACAAAAACACAACCAAAATAGACTCCTGATAGATCGATCTTCCTGTTGTCTTTGCTTCCTCAGACACGACACTCAAATGGCATACCTGACTGCCTACAACCTAACTAACTGACACTTAGTTGTTCATCCCCTCACGAGGCCTCTCTTCCAACGACTATGCTACAAGACCAACTCGAGACTCTCTTACCTAGCCACATCCACCTCTTGGAAATCAGTACTCTCTAGGAAGGCGAATCCGGCTCCGCCTCAGGAGCCTCATCATCGCTTCCTATGACTAGTTGATCCACCCATGCCCAATAGATATCATTTACCTCGTTAGGCAATCCCCTCGTGCTGTCGTAGTAGAAGTACCGATCCTCAGCATATCCAGCCCAGCCATGTAGATACGCCTCGAATTGGGGAAATGGAAAGTCAATATCCAGACCTTGATTCCAAAAGCATACAAGCCAGTGTGCCTCCTCCACGTCGTAGTCTGTCCGCAAGCTCTCGATCGATATCGTCATGCTTTCTAACGCTTGATCTGAAAAATATACTACAAGGTCGAACAGAGCACTCTGGTATACCTGGTCAGCCATCAGTCACCTAGCCCTCAGCGCTCCCGCGTCTCCTTTAGGCCATCGTCATTCCTGCTCGTATTCTGTGTACGAAGCACTTTCTTCACTGTGTCCTTTTCTGGCTCTTCTTTTGATCAACTACTTCTCTACTAGGACTGTCGTGATCCGCACACCACTTTTCTCTCCTAGATTTACTTTCACCCTCGTTGATGTGCGTTGTGTAGCACTCAACCTCGCGTGTACCTGCCAACCATCCTAGCAGTTCTTGGTCCGAGTCGTCCTTGTAAACTAGTGGGACCTTATACTCATCCATCTTGGGTTGACCTTGCCTTGTTGCTTGTAAGTTAAATCCATCTTGCAAAAGGCTTTTGTAATTTTCTACTTTCAGAGAAAACTTTTCACGTACTTTTTTGTGCACATCGTTTTCAACCACCTACTTTTCTGGCTCTTTGATCGAGACCATTTTCCTAGCATCCTCCTTTGAGGTCACTGGCATTTGTATTCGATCGGTTTTGGGCCCAATAGTGATAAACCTTGTTCTCCAATCATGTACACACTCGGCCTGCATCAGCCATGGTCGCTCCAATAATATAGAAAACATAGTTTTGGTGGATCTTGGTCTCACAACCAAGTAGTCAACGGAGAATTCAATCCCATCAACAATAGTTTGCACATTTTGTATTAATCCTGCAGGCTTTACCTGCGTCTGGTCAGCCATTCGAAGAGACATTGGGGTGTCTTCCAGTTGTGTCAATCCCAATGCTTTCATCATGTATTCTGTCATTAGGTTCACTATGGCTCCACTATCCAATTGCGCGTCTGGGACCGCATATCCATTGATCTCCACTGTGACTGCAGGGGCATTCGAGTCTACTTGAGTTGTAATACTTTGGATTGTCCCTAAGACCACCTCATCCACTCTTTCCTTTCTTTTCGCATTCCTTGGTTTCTTGATAAACTCATTGTAGAATCGCTTTCTACAGGTTGGCGAACACCTTAGTAATGTGGCCAAATCCAAAGTGACTTTGGTCTCTGCAAGCCTTTGTACAATGTCCATTCCCGCTTCTACTTGCTTCTTTTTTGGCAACTTCTCTTGGACTTTTAGCCTTTCTGGAAATGGTGGAACACCCAGTACAAATTCTCGTGTAATTGGTGGAAGGACCTCCACCTCGTCTTCTTCATCTAAATCCCTTTGCCTATGAATCTCGTCATCGTCATTCACTTGAACTTGGTTTCCTCGGGTGTACTCTTGTGCACGAGTGTCCACAGCCACCATTGGTTCTTTACCTTTCTCTTTTCCTTGATTTGCATCTACAAGGTGGGTAGAGGTGCTAGCTCTTGGATCCAATTCCCTAATAACTACTCTAGTATTGGGCACTCTTGCTTGAGGTTGCATCGTCGGTTGTGGTTGCGGCTATGCATAGGTGCAAGTCTCGGCCCCTCTTTATCCTTGGCCATAATCATCTCTTTGTTGTGGGCAATCAACATCATAGTGACCCTCCCTACTACAATATCGGCACATAGGTGTGAAGTCTTCATGCTTTCTCTCATTCGGACAATGTGCTTGTATATGCCCAAGGCACCCACATCGCCAACATTCTGGCGGTCCCGTTCTCCTTTGATTTTGTGGTTCAGGCCTTTGATACCCGCCTACTTGGCCTTGGCCTCCATAAGCATACGTGGGTCTAGGCCCCCATCTAGGCACGGGAGGTTCACTTTGGCTTGGTAATCCCTGATAGGCATAGTTCCTATTGTTTAGCCACTTTCCCTTATCACGGCACTGATCTTCAGTGTAATTGTTCCTCTTGCAAAAGTTACAAAAGATTCTTGGTTCTACATATAATCTCGAGACTGTAGGACATTTTGTGGCCATGTGCCCATATCCTCAGCATTTCGCACAAAAGATGTTCGATCTAAACACTCCTTGACTAGGCTCAGGTGCCACTTCCTGCCTTACCGCATATGTTTCATGAGTTAGAGTAGCAGCTTTTACTACCTCAGCCACGATTTTGATAATCCTTTCTTCGGTCAATGTTGGCTTCACCTCTTGGGGCGTGTTTGTAGCGGCCATGAATGCTGGCGGAGTTGCAACAGGATTTGCCTAACCAGCACCACTTCTAGGCCCAATGTCCGTACCTTGCATCGGTTCAAACAAAAGTTCTCGCCTTCGTTGTTGGCCAAGTTGAACCTCTTCCTACATGCGAGCAACATCTTTGGTGGCCACCAACGTCATCGGTCGGCTCAAACTGATATGTTGTTGAGCGCTTGGATCTCTAAGTCCCGCAATAAATCTTTGTTTCAAGGTATCTTCATTTGGGGCATTCGCACCCATCTTTCTTACCAGGGTTTCCATCATCTGGATATAGTTGTCGATGCTCTCGTTGACTCCCTACCGCAGATAGTTCATTTTTTGAGCTAGACGATCTTGGAAACCTTGCCTACAAAACTTAGCCAAGAAGTCATCCTTCAGCATTTGATAAATTCGCCTTTGTGGCTCTTCCAAGTTCTTGTACCAGTTGGCGGCCTCATCTCTGAATATGGCCGGTAAAATTCAAAGTCTTTGTGCTTGGTCGACCACTTCATTTGCTTCACAGATGACGTCGAACAATTGGATAAAGCTATCCGGATCCTCATCCCACAATCCCGACAATTTAGGAAAATCTCCTAGATGCACTTGGACTCGTTGTGCCATTTCAAACAGTGGCGTAATATCAATATCCTCAAAATCCCAGAATTTTAGTGCACGTGGCCTTAGGATCCCTCCTTCAAACTTTTGCACTTGATTCGCGACTCTCTTATGGGAGTACACTTTTTTGGCAGGTTTCTTCCTGCTAGTCGAGGTCGACTCACCTTGCGACTCCCACCTTTGCTTTCTCTTTCAAGGGCTCTCCTTTGAGCACACTCTTCTCTTTCCGTTCGCGTTTCTCCTAAGGATGAGCTCCCTCGCTCATGTACTAGATCCAGGGTCCGCAAGCTCGGCCAACATGTGGCGCTAGGCGAACCTATGGCACTCTCTTATAGAGATGTACCAAGCTTTTCCTGGCAGACGCACCAAAATGGTAACACTCTTAGTCCAAGGGAAATTGCATATGCTCAATGGTATTTTTACCCCAACTTGCTGATACTAGGTCAATTTGGGTGTCCCTAAGTCCACAATTTCACTCCCATGTATTGATGGAGGATACGGGCAAATACATGCACAAAAGGACATCCAACTCTAGTGGTTACCTTCTAACAACCTCTCTCTCTCCCTCTCACACATACATATGCTTTCACACACTCTCATGCATTCACACACTCTCATGCATTCACACACTCTTTTTCACACACACTCATTCACTTACTTCCACACTCTCATACACTTATACCTACACACCCTTATTTTCCCTCACCTTTTCTTTCTAAAGTGGATAAGGCATCTTATGACCGTCTAATTAGCTAAGGGAACAACTTCAAGGTTAGCCTTGATAAAGGCACTTACATGATATTAGATAGTATAGTGCTCTTTGGTTAGTACGTGGTGCTGTCAGTTGAATCAATTGGGTTCATCCTCAACATACAAGCCTTTTCAAGAATCTCAGCTAGTTGTTGTGGCATGTTACTTTCATATTCAACAACTACAGCACTAATGTGTTTTTTGATTGGTAAAGGGTCAGCCACTCTACAAGCACATGAAAACTACGCTTATATATCTGACGAGAGCTAAGAGTATTTTGGAAACGTCAAGCACTATCCAAGAGTTTAGTGTAACTTTCTGTTTGCAGAGTGGATGCTACAACCATCATATTCGTTCGAGACATGGACCCATAAACAGTCATACGTCCATTTCAATAGCCCACCACAAGACTTTAAAACCCAAAACAACAGTGGCTACACGGATCTAGAGGCCTAAAGCATAACGATTCAAAATAGGACTGAATCCTTAGCTATCTCTCTCTCTCCCTCTCGACCGCACGTGCACATACATTTAGTGCATATGGTAAACATATAAACACATCCATTCAATGATATGTATTCAAATCCAGCAACTCGTAAATGTTTTCTTGTTACAACTTAAGAGTTTTCACAAAGAAAGTGGCATGCGCCACTTCAGCCATTTCCTTATGACTACACAATTGCAAAAAGAACACTCAAAGCCAATGCATGCGTTACTCAACAGTATTCCATGCTCTTACCAGGTAAAATTGACGTGTAGATAACTTATACATGAACTTGAACATGCATTAAAACAGCCAGATCTCTACTAGCCCACTCAATGTACTCATACCTGCATACTCACACACACACACATATGTATAGACAAGCAATCGTCTGTTACAAATTTCTTCGGAGACCAAGCTTCCATTGAGATATGGGACCATGAAAAAAAATCACATGGTAGACTCTAGAAGGAGGAGTCGGCGGTTGGTTCCCTTAATAGGCTCAATCTTCGTAATCACACTTCTCCAAGGATAAAAACACGGAACAAGAGCAGCATTAGCGAAACATTTGCATTACTAGGGCAGTATGAACGGTGTCATCAATATGAGTGTGCGCAAAATGAGTGATTTCCATTCAAAATAACCAATTGAACTTATGCAGCAATAAAAATTAAAAAAACAACCGCTAGATTAACTTGGCTCCTGCTCTAAGACTTAACTCCTCAATTCCATATCCATGTCAAAAAAAAAGGGGTTTGTTCTTTTTTGCCCGAAATCTGATGTTTGTTAAAATATCAAGTTCTATCATCCTCAAGTGAAACGTATCTAAAATGGGTTACAATCGCTTCATAGTTTGGAACTCATCTCACTCAATGTGGTAGCATATGAGAGTGGAGCGTCGATTGCATACCTACTGCCTGCACCTAGTAAATGATATGGATGTGCTCTACATATGTCATATCCATAAAGAATGTATAAGAGTAGTATATCGGTCTAGTTTATTATGCGCAGACAACAAAACCATCCAATGTGCTTGGCAAATCTAAGTATGTACTACAGAGACGATTATTAGTCATGCGTTACTCACGAAACGATCAGACATGAATGATTGCAGAGGTACCTGTGAGATATATGGGCGACAATATTGATGTGCCAATGTTTTTTAATTGTTGCAGGGCTTGCCTCCTTTCTTCTACCAAAAGAATGTCATGAATAGCTCCCCCCAGGCAGAGCAGATGAATCAACCTCCTTCTTCCTACTGTGCGCATGCGCTTATATCCTTTTCCCAAAACTTCACCAGAGTGCTCTTCTCCTTGCCCTCTATTCCTCATGCAAAGAAAAACTCTCCGAGCTGCTCCCTCTCCCCTGTTCGGTGGACTGTTGAGGCTCTTCCTCTACAGAGAACCCCTACAATCCAGCACGCCCCCCTTGGACTGTACCCGAAGCTCTTGCTACCACGAACCTCCCTTCCTTCCTTCTTCCACCCCAAAAACAGAGGACAACCTCGACACTCCTTGCTTGCTTCCTCCCCAGGACAGCAACAACCTCCACAGACCTGCACGCCTCACGGACCCAAAAGCAAGAACAACCTCCCTCCTGTACAGCAGCCGCAAGCCAACCCACAAGAGCACAGTAGATGAAATATGGCAGATGAAGAGAACAGCAATTGCCCCCCCCCTGTTGTTGCTCTTCCATGCCTCCCCTCGCTCCCTACTGAGGATGAAAACCCCAAACCACAGCAGTCGACGTAAAATCCAAAAAACGAAGCAGAGAGAGAGCCCGCGAAGAAGAACAGAACAACGAAGAAGAAAAAGAAATTGTGCGTCTTTTCCTTTTTATGGAATTCCCTTCCTCCTTCCTCACGGACCCCCAATTGGCAAGGCTTCCTCCAAGATCGAGACGCTGCAGATACTTCTAGTGAATCCCATTTCCTGCCGCCATATCCCTTTGTTGGATTTTCTCCATGTACTACCTCTGCCCATCCCTCCAAAGCTTGCTTAAAGCGAATTTAATCGCTCCATCGCTCGTTGTTAGGGCAGCCAGCTTCACCTTTATGCCTCTGCAACTATTAAAAACACTTTAGGTGGCGACGCATTTCGTAAGCTGAAAACATTTTGTTGAAAAGGGAATTAAATTAGTGAGCATCCATTTCAAATGGGAGCAACGTGGCCATGATCAGTTCCACCCAAATCCAACCAAACTACAAACACACTCATGTAGGACAACAAACGTGATTGCCTTAAAAGTGGGAAGGGAGTGGTTAGCCACTTAACTTTCAAAAGGGGCCAAGGGAAATAGCAAGTCAGCAAAAAATGGCCTCCGTGAGAAAATGTAACTTCACGATAGACAACTACCGAAGCGAAGCTATATGAACAAAATCGATGAATTTAGATATGGAATATATAAGGGCAATGGAAGTCAGCCTCTCTCGCGGGTGCACACAAGGGGAACATTAACAAGGGGGACTTCTGCAAAAGAAACCATGGAATTGGAGTGGCAACCATATACGCGAAGCAAATCTTAAGCGTAGTAGCCCCACCACAATCATTCCCTAACATTTTTTTAGAAAAGAAATATACTCAATGGCGACAAAAATCCAAGCTAACAGCGTAGACCATGACATATGCTCACACACAATTCCCATGACCTCAGATGCCCAACCGTCCAAGCAGAAAAGCCATACACCTATAAGGATAACTACGCTGCTAAGATCAAGGAGGAGATAGATAGGTTGGTAGAAGCTAGATTCATCTATGAGATTGAGCACACTGAGTGGGTATCCCCCATTGTAGTGATGCCCAAGAAGAATGGAAAGTTACGTGTGCGCATTAACTTGAAGAAAGTTAACGCAGCCACCATTCGAGACAACTATCTGCTTCCTATCACGAAACATCTCTTAGAAAGAGTAGCAGGCAAGGAAGTGTACAACCTCCTTGATGGGTTTTCTGGCTACAATCAAGTGGCCATAGCTCTAGAAGATCAGCATAAGACCGCTTTTGCCACAGAGTGGGGCATATTTGCCTTTCGAGTAATGCCATTTGGTCTCACCAATGCACCCGCTACCTTTCAAAGATTGATGTGTCATGTATTTAAAGAGTTCTTGAGGAAGAATTTAGAGGTCTATGTTGACGATCTTTGTGCTCATTCCAACATTATATGGACACATATACCTGAATTCAGGCAAATCTTTGACAAATGTAGAGAATATCAAGTCTGCCTGAACCTAGAAAAGTGTGTTTTTATGGTCAGGCAAGGCAAGATTCTAGGACACATAGTGTCAAAGAATGGCATCTCTACAGACGAGGAAAAAGTTAGAGCCATTGCAAAGCTACCTAGGCCAAAGAATGTCAAGGAAGTGCAAGCTTTCATGGGGCATTGCGGATATTATCGACGTTTCATACACATGTATGCCATCATTGCAAAGCCTTTGTACGGACTTTGACTAACTTTGAGTAGACTGAAGAATGCGAGAACTCCTTCAATGAGCTTAAATGGCAATTATGTTCAGCACCAATATTGACCACACCAGATTGGAACAAGCCTTTTCATGTTCATGTGGATGCATCCAATTATGCTATTGGATGTGTGCTTGCACAACCTACAGGTGAAGGTAATATGGATCTTCCAATTGCCTATGCCAGTAGACAGTTGAATGCAACTGAACGAAATTATACCACCACTGAATGAGAAGGATTAGGCATGGTGTATGCGGTTAAAAAGTTTAGACACTATTTGCTTGCAAATAATTTTAATTTTTTTACCGATCATCAAGCACTGTTATATTTGGTAAACAAGCCATGCAATACAGGTAGATTAGTAGGATGGTTTCTCTTACTGATGGAATATGACTTTGAGGTAGTGGTAAGGAAAGGCAAGACTCATTTGAGAGCTGACCATCTCTCTAGGCTCACATCTGGAGAGGCATCGCAAGGAGTATCATATGATCTTCCTGATGCTTACTTGTTTAATTTGGAAGTGATACCTCAGTGGGCTAAGCCACTAGTGCCAGTATTGACATACGGGCCTAACCACCCAATAATAAACACACAGGATAGGGAGATAGTAAAAGCCCAAAAGTACCATATAATGGCAGATAGTATGTAAAAGCATACCGATCAAGGAATATTAGCCTGTTGTGTGGAAGAGGATGAGTATGCTAAATGGTTGCAACTAGGACATGTAGGTGCATTAGAGCAACACTACTCAAAGCAATGAACCCTACAGACACTAAGGAGACTCAGAGTGCATTGGCCGACTATGGAAGTAGATGTCCATAAGATGTGTAAGGAATGCCCAGTCTGTAGTGTCAAACCACCAGTAGAGCATGCTACTCTGTACCAAGTGTCACTAGTACCAGATTGGAGTGAATCACTAGTAGCCTTCCTGAGGACGAAAACATTCCCTCAAGACATGACCCTGGCTAGGCAAAGAAGTTTAGAACAAGGAGCCCTAGACTACTCACTCATTGGTGATAACTTATACAAGCATGGCAAATATGGTTACCTCAGATTATGTGTTCATGAGAGCGAATACCTCAAGATATTGGAAACTGCTCACCAAGATGTAGCAAGAGGACATTTTGGACCAGCTCGAGTGATCAAGGCTATACTATTTGCAGGTCTTTGGTGGACAACCCTTCATATGGACGCACATACCTATGTGAAGAGATGTGATGTTTGTCAACGAACGCAATATCATATATGCAAAGATGAGATGCCATTGAAACCTATGATGGGTGGATGTGCATTCTCTAAATGGGGAATAGACTTTGTAGGTCCTATTAATCCCCTAGCTAAGAGTTCCCATGCTGAGTATATCATTGTGGCCACAAATTATCTAGCCAAGTGGGTAGAGGTAAAAGCTACAACCAAGAATGATGCCCAGACGACAGCTAAGTTCTTATTTGAGAATGTGTTTACAAGATATGGGCTGCCAATAGAGCTAGTAAGTGATAGAGGCACTCACTTCTTGAATGAAGTTATTACAAATCTTTTCTTGAATGAAGTTATTGCAAATCTTCTCCAAGAGTTCTTGGTGGTACACAAGAAGTCTAGCCCCTATCACCCACAAGCTAATGGCCAAGCCAAAAGCACAAATAAGATTCTATGCAATGTGTTGACAAAATTGGTTAATAATAAACGCTCTGATTGGGACAAACAGCTACACCACACTGTCTGGGCATACAGAGTTGCCTATAAAACGATACTCCAAGCCACACACTTTCAGATGGTGTTTGGCCAAAACGTAGTGCTTCCATTAGACTTCCTGATACCTACACTAAGGTTAGCACAGGAGCATGAGTGGACGGGTCATGAACTCTCATCGAGGATTTTTTATCTTGAACGACTAGGTGAAACAAGGCTAAGAGCGGCAGCAAGAATATATGCAGCTCAGAAAAGATAGAAGGCGTACTTTGATGCCCATGTGAAGGATAAGGGCTTGAAAGCAGGAGACCTAGTCCTAGTCTACACTTTGAAGCAACATGCGAGAAAATTAGCGAAGCGTGGCTATGGACCTATGATCATAAATAGGATCTCAACTAGTGGAGCAGTTCAACTAGCCACTCTAGAAGGTGACATCCTACCAAATTACATCAGTGGATGCAGAGTCAAGTTATATCAGGAACCCCTCATGGAGGAGATGTTAAATCTACTCAATACTACAAAGAAACGTAAAGAAGAGGAAAAGCAAATTTGAGAAAAAGCACACGCAGAAGCATTGGAACGCATTCGAAGAATGAAATTGAGAAGAAAGAGTAGAGATAAGCCTAGGAGAGATGCCTATGCAGACCCAGGATATCATATGGCTATGTGTGAAGTCTCAGGTGTAAGTTCCTATAAAATAATTGATTGGCATCCTTTTGTAACCTTAGAGATCGGACAAGGAATTAGTGCAAGAATGGTGCGAGCATTGATTGACTCAGGTGCAGCCACTAGTGCGGTGAGACTCTCTTATTGTCAAGAATTGAAATTAAAAGTCAATCCTATAGAAGCATATCTCATAGGATTGGGAGGTGTGGAAACCCCTTGCCTGGGCGAGGTGGAACTCCCCATCTACATTCTAGATGTTCTAATGACAGTTAAAGTACTAGTGTGTCAAGATGAGGATCTCACTGAGCCTCTTATCTTGGGTCAAGACTGGATCTATGATCATGCAGCCAACCTAAACCTAAGAAGTGGACTTCTTCAGGTCTGGGTAAACCAGAATCGCATTGTAATCGAGCTAGAAAATGAAGCACTCAAAGAACTAGGAAAGGCACAAACTCCCGGTCCTTCCAAGAGTACACATGAAGATGACAATGCTATTCTTGTCCAAAACTATGTGATGCAGAAGGATGATTGTCTCAACAATGAAGCCAAGGATACGACGGAACTCCCTTCCTTTCCAAAGGCCATAAGGATACGACAACCAAAGGTGGATCAAATGCAGAAGAAGCAGATGACCTATACTCGAAGCCAAAAGAAAGTACGAAGCATAGTGTCTCAGCCACCAAAACAAGTGTGGGTGCGGAAAGGTGACCAACCTGTTGTGGTCGAGTCACAACCACCGGCTAAACTTCATATTAGTGATCAACGACAAGACACTAATAAGAAGTTTTTCAAAAATTCTTCCACTAAAGTGAAGTCTATCTGGGTACCCAAGCAGACAAGGAAGGTGGACCCACAATCAAGACAAATTTGGGTGTCTAAGGCTTGCTTGCGGCCTCAAATAGCCACACAGAGACCACACCATGTCCATATATGGTACACTCACGCGCACAGTTGATACCCGCTCGTATTCGACACATACAAACACATATTTTCCCATGAGCACGAGCAAAATCACTTGTAAATGGATCCCTAAAAAGCTTCATTTCCAAGAAAACACTCTTATAAAGCCCTCCGGAGTCTCCACAAGGTCCAAACCGAGAGCCATCCACTGTGTTTGGTAGCCCAAAGCTTGTAATAAACCCCCCGACCCCCATTTGTCAATTCAGCTCACCTACTAAACTGCATCATCATCACACTGCATCTTTCCATTTAGCTCATAGGACTAGTCATTCACTAACTACACACACAATCACCAAGCACTCACTAACATACTAACCTATCACTAAGCACTCATGTTAATGTTTTAACGGGGACAAAAGTTGTTCTATCTTGTCCAATACAATGTTAACACATGCTTCTATATTCTCACAGAACCATCAAACAAGCAGTAGCATGGCAGAAGCAGGAGGTACCAGTTCCCAGGCAGGGTCCAGCAGCCAGTTAGTCGACATTGAAACCCTCCTCCTTGAACCACAACTTACAGAGAGGCCTCAAGAACTTAGAGCAGTGCATGTACTTCCCATTCAGGACTCTCCGCAGGGACACACTTCTCAAGTAGGCAGACATGCACATTGGTTCAGCGATGTTGCAGGTCCCCTCGGAGAAGGCACCTACTTTTGGGAGTTAGAAATTGAATTTAATGGCAAATGGGGAAGATACCATTTCTGTGGGCGATTAACTTTCTCTCTTGTACAACTTATTGGTGGTCGTCACGGCAAAGGCTTGAACCTTGTCAGGCCTGTGGAAATTGTCGTGCCACCGAAAAGATGCTAAGCTAGAGCGATATTAGAACACCTCTATAATCAGCAGTAGCTTAGCAAAATTACTATTACTCAACATATAAAACTGCGCTTTGAATTCACTGGAAAATTCCACCAGAACTTCACCGGACTGTCACCAAACTGACACCGTAGTTATACCGGAATCTTATCGGAATCAACTCCTATTCTGTTTGTAATTACTTCAAGTGAGTATACAAGAAGTAAGGAAGTGATACGTGAACTTCCTTCACTGAGTGAACACTTTCTGAAGTTTAAGAAAAACTTCTCCGGTTCAGAATGTCTCTTTTCGGTTAGACTGTGTGTACATATCCATTTCACCAAAATCCTTGATGAACTGACAGTAGAGATGTCTAGCTATAAGCTAAGCTAACTCTCATACAAAACTTTAATTTACTCTGCAAGATATACTTTGTTGTTCTACTGGAAAACACGTTTTCTGAGAAAAAATGTAACTGACCGAATGCGTTTACTGAGATAACTGTATTTGACTGAGACATTCATTGACTGAGAGAGTACCAAGGGACACGTTTACTAACGAACTGTAACTATTAACGGTTAACGAACTTTCTACCGTAACATGAAAATACTCAGAGTTCTTCACATATCAACAGTGCGCGCGAACTTCCACATGAACATGTGTTTCTATTAGAGAAGATGTGTACAAATTAGCTTGGCCTCTTCTTGCTCAAGCTATGGAAACTCTCCTACACTGAGTAGTTTCCTCTACCATCTTTCTCAGATGAATACCTGACATTTCAGGTTTCTGTTATTCATCTGTACATACGCGATCTATGACGTCTTCTGAGAACTTCTCACCTCTCTCTTCACTCTTTGTACATACGTGATCTCTGGCGTCTTCTCACTTCCTCATACTCTGTTCTCTCCCTCATTATCTTTGACCTCTGTATGTGCTCTATTTATAATGTGCGCTCTTCTCATGCACGTTCTTATTCGCACTTCCCTCTCTATTATTCTTATGCACGTTCTCTTGTATATACAATTTGATTCAGTGTAACGAAATCTGATTCTACAAGATTCTGTATTGTACATAACGGCCGTGAATTCTTCATTAAGACTTTTGATTTTCTGAATATTTGATTCCGCTTCTCTTTATCTTTCTTTTTTATATCTGTCTGTACGTCAAATTCGTGAGTGATTCTTCAACAGCTCCCCCTCAATCACTAATTTGACTCTTCCTGTCTTCATATATTTTTCTTTCTTTTATACCTGCCATTTCTTTGAATCTGCTTGTCTTTGTTCCATCCAAGATCTTTGTCAGAATATCTGCAATCTGATCTTTTGTCAGAGTATATACTATTTCTATCTCTTTCTCCATTACCTTTTCCCTCAGGAAATGATACTGAATTTCTATATGCTTTGTTCTTGCATGAAATACTGGATTTGCTGCAAGATACAGCGAGCTCATATTATCTCCATATATGATTGGTATGCCTTGATCAATACCCATGCTTTTGAACAAGGTCTGCATCCATATCACTTCTTTAGCTGCTTCTACCAGTCCTTTATATTCTGCTTCTGTCAACGATAAAGCCACTGTGTGTTGTTTCTTCGAACACCAGCTTACTAGCTTATCTCCTAGGTATATCATATACCCATGTGTTGATCTTTTGTCATCTTGACTTCCTGCCCAGTCTGAGTCACTGAATGCTCTCAGCTGTATGTATGACGTAAAAGGATAGTATAATCCTTCCTTTACAGTTCTTTTGATATATCTAAGAACTCTTTGTCCTGCAACCCAATGTTGATCCTTCGGACAATGCATGAACTGTGAGAGAACTCCCACTGCATAGCTAAGATCCGGTCATGTTAGTGTAGCGTAGATTAAGCTTCCTACTAATGACTGATATTTCCTCATATCTTTAAATTATGCACCACTATATTTGTTGAGTTTATGATTTGCTTCAAGCGGTGTTGAAGCTTCTCTGCAATTCTCCATATTAAACTTCTTCAGTAAGTTTAGGAGATACCTTTCTTGTGTAACATATACACCATGATCTGTGTATGTGATTTCCATTCCAAGAAAGTATGATAACTTTCCTAGGTCACTGATCTGAAACTCCTTTTCGAGTAATCTCTTTACTTCTTTAATTCCTTCATCTGAAGTACCTGTGATTATAATGTCATCTACATAAATGCAAATGTAGATCATACCTTCTTCTGTTCTCTTAATGAGTAGACTTGCATCTGCTTTCGAACTTTGGTATCCAAGTTCATTGAGATATTTCACAAGTCTGTAATTCCAATCTCTTGGAGCTTGCTTCAGTCCGTAAAGTGCTTTTCTTAATCTGCAAACAAAATTTGGGTATCTGGAACTTACAAACCCTTCCGATTGTTCCATGTAGACTTCATCTGATATGTATCCATTCAGAAATGCGTTCTTTATATCTAGCTGATTTAGCTTCCATCCTTTTGATGCTGCTATAGCAATCACTGTCCTTATGGTTGAAATCTTTGCCACCGGACTAAATGTCTCGTCATAATCTATGCCATGCGTCTGAGCATAGCCCTTGATAACCAGTCTAGCTTTGTTTCTGGCTATCCTTCCATCTGCAAGCTTCTTAACTTTGAAGAACCATTTGTTTCCAATCACTTTCTTACCATTTGGTTTCGAAACAAGTTCCCATGTCTTGTTCTCCTCCAGTGCGATAAATTCTTCTTCCATTGCTTCTTGCCTTTAGCTTCATCATAGTTCTGAGGTTCTTCATCATCTTTGATCATATATGCATAATTTTTCTGAGTTATATACGAGGTATCATAGGAATACCTTTCTGGTTGTCTTCTATTCTTGTTTGACCTTCTTGGTTCAAACTCTTCATGTGTATCTGTATACACATCTTCATTAAATCCCTGTTCATCTCCGTTTCTTATACCTGATCCAATCCTGGACATACTCGCCTGCATATAGTCTTCATCTCTATTCACTTGCACGATTGATTTCCCTTTTTCTTTTCTTCTTACTTATTCTTCAAATTCTTCCGTTGTATGATTCAGATCTGTATACCAGCTTCTCTGTTCATCAAATGTAACATCTCTGGAAACACTAAACTATTTTGTTAGAGGACTCCATAACCTGTAGCCCATCTATTTTTCATCATATCCGACGAACACATATTTCTCTGCTTTTGGTTCAAGATTATGTCTGAGTTGTGATGGTACATAAGCGTAAGCTACTGATCCAAACACTTTGCAATGATCAAGTGTTGGCTTCTTTCCCCACCAGGCTTCATACGGGGTCATTCCATCTAATGTTGTACATGGTAATCTGTTTACCAAGTATGTAGCTGTATTTACAGCTTCAGCCCAAAGATAATTTGGACACTCCTTTTCTTTTTGCATAGCTCGTGCAAACTCAACTAGAGTTCGGTTCCTTCTTTCTGCTACACCATTCTGTTGTGGTGTATACCTGCAGGTTATTTCTCTCTTAATACCTGCATTCCAAAGATAGTCATTAAACTCTCGGGAGAAGTATTCTCCCCCTCCATCAGAACTCAGTCTCTTAAGCTTTTGACCTGTGAGTCTTTCAGCATATGCATGAAAATGCATGAAAGCTCCAAACACTTCTGATTTCTCTTTCAAAACATATAACGTTATCCATCTTGTAGCATCATCAATGAATAGAACATAATACCTCGATCCGTTGATTGATCCTTCTTTTGTTGGACCCCATACATCTGTATGAATGAGTTCAAGTACTCCATCATGTTTGAATCCTTTCTTCTGGAAAGGTAACCTGTGGGCTTTTCCCATCTGACACGCTTAGCACTTGTGAATCATATGTTGATTTTGTACATTTGGTAATCCCAGTACTGACTGATTTGCTATCATAGTTTTAATTCCTTTTTCATTGAAATGACCTAATCTCTTATGCTAGAGATTAAGTTATGTAATCACCTTTTCACCACGTGTGAGCAACGCTTGGCCGATGTTCCCTTGTACTCTTAAGGTAAAGAGTCTGCCTTCTTTCTTACCAGAGACGATCTGATTATATCCGTTCTCGGGATCTTCTACAAATACTCCTTCATTCGTAAATCTGACTTGAAAACCTTTCTCAACTATTTGTCCCACGCTAATCAAATTTTTCGGTATTGTTGGAACATACGAAACATTGGTTAGCAAATTTGCTCCACTCTTACATTTCACTTTTCCAATTGAATGTACACTATGTCTTGTATTGTCACATGTTTGAACAGTATGACTGGAACTACCTTTCTCCAATTCTGACATCAGTTCTATATTTCCTGACAAATGATTAGAACATCTAGAATCAATGTAAAATACCTTCAAGTGTTCGTTATCTGATGTGCTGATTGAGTTTATCATCAATGATGTATGACTTTCATTCTGAGTGTCATTTGCGTAGTTATTGTAGGTGGTGTTGTAGGATTGATTATGTCCCCAACTTCTTGCTCCACCTCTACCATAGCCTCCTCTTTGATTTTGTCTACCTCTTTGAAAGTTACTCTGATATCTTCCACTTCTGCCTCTGCTATTACTGTTCTGATTTTAATTTGATCCTTGTTGATTGTGCCAACAATCATGAGCCAAATGATTACTTAGTCCACAGATCCAGCAAGCCTTCTTGTTGTTATTCTGGCTGCCTCTTCCTCTTCCAAAACCGCTTGCTCTTCCTCTGCTGGTGCCTTTTCCTCTTGCATAATAAGCCTGAGAACTCAACTCTTCTTTGTCTTTTGACTTACCTTTGTCTGCTTTCTTCTCGTTCTTCATGTACATTGCAAAAATTTGTCCTTTATCTGCATCTCCTTTCAGGTCTTGCTCATATGTGAGCACCAAACCAAGCAACTGATTTAAATCTGGTACAAAATGATTTAGAGATAGTTCAGTCGAGAGTACGAAAGGTTTCCACCTTTCATCTCCTCTCAAACCTGTTAGCAGTTCCGCTATCAATGTGTGATCTTCGACATCTTCATTTATGGATCCGAGACTATCTGCTAGATCCTTCATCTTAGTAACATAGTCACTAATGCTTTGACTCGACTTCTTTTTGAACATTGTGAATTCGGACCATAAGCTAGCCTTTCTAGCTTTCGTAGTATTTTGGAAATGATCTTCTTGTTTCTGTTACTTCCGATGCACTTTTGAGAATCTTTCTGCTCTTCAGAATCTTTCTCGTTCTGGTTCCACTTGTTGTGGCTATCCGGCTGTAATACCAATTATGGTGAATACTCTGGCTCTGATGCCAATTGAGGGTGGATATTCTGGCTATGATACCACTTGTGGGCGACTAACTTTCGCTCTTGTACCACTTATTGGTGGTCGTCACGGCAAAGGCTTGAACCTTGTCAGGCCTGCGGAAATCGCCGGGCCACCGAAAAGATGCTAAGCTAGAGCGATATTAGAACACCTCTATAATCATCAGTAGCTTAGCAAGATTACTGTTACTCAACATATAAAACTGCACTTTGAATTCACTGGAAAATTCCACCAGAACTTCACCAGACTGTCACCAAACTGACACCGTAGTTATACCGGAATCTTACCGGAATCAACTCCTATTCTGTTTGTAATTACTTCAAGTGAGTATACAAGAAGTAAGGAAGTGATACGTGAACTTCCTTCACTGAGTGAACACTTTCTTAAGTTTAAGAAAAACTTCTCCGGTTCAGAATGTCTCTTTTCGGTTAGACTTTGTACTGTGTGTACATATCGATTTCACCGAAATCTTTGATGAACTGACAGTAGAGATGTCTAGCTATAAGCTAAGCTAACTCTCATACAAAACTTTAATTTACTCTGCGAGATATACTTCGTTGTTCTACCGGAAAACATGTTTTCTGAGAAAAACTGTAACTGACCGAAAATGCGTTTACTGAGATAATTGTATTTGACCGAGACATTCATTGACTGAGAGAGTACCAAGGGACATGTTTACTAACGAACTGTAATTGTTAACGGTTAACGAACTTTCTATCGTAACACGAAAATACTCAGAGTTCTTTACATATGAACAGCGCACGCGAACTTCCACATGAACATGTGTTTTCTATTAGAGAAGATGTGTACAAATTAGCTTGGCCTCTTCTTGCTCAAGCTATGGAAACTCTCCTACACTGAGTAGTTTCCTCTACCATCTCTCTCAGATGAATACCTGACATTTCAGGTTTCTGTTATTCATCTGTACATACGCGATCTATGGCGTCTTCTGAGAACTTCTCACCTCTCTCTTCACTCTCTGTACATACGCGATCTCTGGCGTCTTCTCACTTCCTCATACTCTGTTCTCTCCCTCATTCTCTTTGACCTCTGTATGTGCTCTATTTATACTGTGTGCTCTTCTCATGCATGTTCTTATTCGCACTTCCCTCTCTATTATTCTTATGCACGTTCTCTTGTATATACAATTTGATTCGGTGTAATGAACTCTGATTCTGCAAGATTCTGTACTGTACATAACGGCCGTGAATTCTTCATTAAGACTTTTGATTTTCTGAATATTTGATTCCGCTTCTCTTTATCTTTCTTTTTTATGTCTGTCTGTACGTCAAATTTGTGAGTGATTCTTCAACAATTTCTTCACCCGTGAATTCGAGAAGTATCAGAATGCAGAAGTAATGCAATCTGTATGGACCAAAGCACACTTGGATAGCTACTTACGGGCACTTCTACCTAAGCCAAATTTCTTGCGCTGCTCCTAGTTGATCAGTTCCATCACCCCTAGCAGAGCCAAGGGAGACGATAGCACCTTTGTGCTTCCCTCATTAACGCCTGGTCATGAATTAAAGATATTCAAGCTTACCCTCAACTTAGTAAGGGAGGCCCTAGATATCAAAGGTATGCATATCCCCACAGAGAAAGAAACAATGATTCCCGGAAGAATGAAGCACAAAGATCTCAATAAACTAAAGGTCATGGTAGCTATGACGCCAACCATCACCCTCCACCTACAAATGATCATGCAACATGTCGCCTTCCCCGCCCAAGAATGATTCACTATGCCACCAAAAAGAATCTAGTTCAGCTTGTACTTGGCGGAGACAGAGGATCTCACAATCAATTTACCACACTGGATCACATATCAAATCCACTTAGCACATCAACGCTGGAATAAGAAACATAAGAATGTGCTTCATGGATGCTGTGCACTGACGAGAATCATTTACAGGTTCTTAGCTTATGAGGTACATATTCAAACAGCACTAGTGTGGTCCAGAGCTCAGGAATTCTAGAGATGGCTATCAACAACGGGTCCTCCATCGAAGAAAATGAGAGGTGCAGTCCAATTACCATGTGCACAAGCAAGGGGAGCCACCACCACATCAGAGGTGACCCCTCCACAAACACGACGTGTCCGTCCGTTTACGATTTGCTTACCCAGACAGAGTGCAGAAGGACCCAGTCTAGTTTTGCCTTCGATCCCCTCTGACCTGGAGTTCCCATAGGGCTACACCCTGGATGATCTAACAGATGAAGAAATCGCTAGGATGATTAATGATTCTAACCTTGATACGGAAGCAGAGCAAACCCAAGGACCACAACAACTTCAGCGTCGACCCAACCAGAAGTAGTGGAAGTAGAGGAAGATGAAGAAGAGACTGAGGAGGAAGCGAATGAGGAACATGATCAAGAATACGAAGAAACTTTAGAACTAGTAGGCACCCCAGCTTATAGTGCGCAAATAAAAAGGTTGTATGAAACTATGAAGAGAGTCCAAGAGCATCACAAGCTATCATTGGAAACAGGAAAGATGCTAATAAGTCAGATGTTAGCAGAAGGAGTGGACAAAATGTTTATTGAATCCATGAACCTGCAAGCGGACGTGCTTGGCTTGGATGAAGCCATTCATTCGGCTATGACTTACATTCATCGCTTTGAGCAACGAGTGCCAACCCGCCCCCTTCGCTCCGGAAAGCAAATTCACATAGAAGTATCGGCACTAGGAGACACTACACAAAGAGAGGAACACCACGAGGCACCATAATCACCATGCCCCTCACCGCACCATTCACTCCTCCCCACAACACAACCACCCCAACCTCCACAATCACCACATATGTTATGGGAATTCCTATCTCCCCAGGCACCCAATTTGGAGGGATTCCTATGCCCACATTTACAACAATATTCACAAACATCACATCCACCCCACCCATGGTCCCCATCTACACAGTCACACACACTTTTTACACCATGGAAACATCACCAGCCACAGCACCACTCCCTCCCCACACACAACCACAATCTCCCATACCCCCTCCACCCACATCACCACTTGTAACCACCTCATTCACAAGTCCCTTTCCCTTTCCCATCGCCCTGCATCTTCTCCTTTCCCAACATTCTTGAATGTAAATAATGTGTTTTCTACATTACATCAATGTATGTATCAGCTACAGAGTGAATATCAAACTCTCAAAGACCAACATCGTCAATTGACCACAGAGCACCAACAACTACAAAGACGGCTTACCTCTATAGAAGAAGAAAATGCTGACCTGAACCAACGATACACTACACTTGAACACGCCCACCAAACCATATTGGAAGCTCCCCAACCCTCATAATCCTCCGAGGTTAAGAAGCTAACAGCTTTACTTGAGTTATATCAGACAGAGAATGTCAAAGTCCATCACAACCTGACTTTACTCAGAAAGCACATGGCCACGGCCCTTGAAGAGAACAAGCGCTTGCAAAAGCGGAATGAAGAGAATTTAGAGGCAGCCATGGAGAGTTCTCCCCAAGAGATCGACCCTTAAAAATTCAAAGCTATTCCTTTAGGGACTATGAAGAACATTCTTGAGAGTTATGTCGATCTTCTGGAAGCCCATGATGATATAGAAAAAGAACGAGACACACTTCGCCAACAACTAAAGGAACAAGGAGAACAACCATGATCACAGAGTCGACATTACCTACAGAGGAGGTAAAGCAGCTCAAAGAGCAGGTAGAAGAATTGCAAAGGAAGATCCTTCAGTATGAACGACAACCTTCCCCAATCATCGAACCAGAAGCGGAAGAATTGGTACCCATAGAAGTAGATGAGTCTTATGAGGAGACATATGTTCCTATGCCAATGCCGGGTGGCCAACAAGCCTCTAAGGGATTGGACACACCAGAAGTAGAAGCCCTAGAATGGATGCAAACACTCGAGAAAATAGCCAATACACACAATGATAGAGTAGTGGTCCAGATTGAGTCAATGTCTAAGATTGAGGACACCATTATCAAATCAGAATATTTTCGAAGTATGTCTCATCACATATGGATAGGCACAAATGACAATTAGTATGTACCCTATTGTGTGCTCTTGGCACATTACAATGCAGAAATTCAACGACGATATGGCAAGGCTCCAACCTTCGCCACTCAATTCGGCCCTGATGATATCCTTGAGAGCGCTACACAAGGATCAATTTATCAACCTACCTGGCCGCTACGACTCTTGGAGACTTACCCTGAGATGGTTCGAACTTGGAATAACATGCCACTATTCATCAAGTATAATCCCTGTTATGCTCATGTACTCAGAAGACGCACATGGCCTGAGTTTGCCATCACTGTGAAGAATGTTAAAGGCTGTGCAAAGTGCCTCAATTACGTATACCTAGCACCACCACGGGGACAAGCTACGGTGGCCTACATGATCTCTACCATCCGCCACTAGGGAGTCAGATTGCAAAACATCCCAGATGTAATGGCTCAAATGTGCATAAAGATATTCGAGTTGATACTCGTTACCTTCAGAACCTTCAAAAATATTAAAGATCCACATTTCTCAGGAGTCGGATTCATAGCAGGTAACCTTGACTTGGTCTTTGATATGAGTACAACCCCCTCCATCCAGGTGATATATGCATGGCACGCACGAATTAAATACTACATGATCTCTACCATCCGCCACTAGGGAGTCAGATTGCAAAACATCCCAGATGTAATGGCTCAAATGTGCATAAAGATATTCGAGTTGATACTCGTTACCTTCAGAACCTTCAAAAATATTAAAGATCCACACTTCTCAGGAGTCGGATTCATAGCAGGTAACCTTGACTTGGTCTTTGATATGAGTACAACCCCCTCCATCCAGGTGATATATGCATGGCACGCACGAATTAAATACCTCCCTGCTTGCTACAAGCAAACATTTGAAGAGATGTTCATCACACAGTTCTGGGAATACCACTCTGAAGTCTTTGTTCCCAGACCCTCACATCTCCTCCACCCCTTTGCAATGGAGCGAACATTACATTCGGAACAACTGCGTTTGCCACATCCGGACGTTCCACGTCCAATGGATTGGGATGCCCTCCTAACAGATTTAGCAAAGGAGTTGAGGCTAGCAGAACACCACTTGGCTACTGATGTTGTTGAATATTATGTCAAATGCTCAGCCAAACAAGGGTCTGTCAGAGACGACAGACGTGAGAGAGGGGGGGTGTTGGCAGCAGTCAAGACACCTAAGGACTCACAAGATAAAGAAACCAAAGAAGGGATTCAAAACGGAGAGAAGGCACAAGTAGACAAAGTAGTCAACGAAGATCTAGCAAATAGGCCATCCAAATTTTCCAACCAAACCTCATTTGAACAGTGATTTTCATTACTACATTAACCTTGTAAATACCATTTTTGGATAGTTTCGACTCCATTTTGTGGAAGCCAAGGAGTCCTTGAGCTTGGGGAGCATTAGAGGTACCTACCTATCGATTTTCATATTCTTTAGACTCCATTTGAGCCCTCAAATAGGCCCTAGAACCTAATTTTTAACTAGGCCGGACACTAGGTCCAGACAGGGCCAAAACTAGTCAAAAACTATAAAAAGAGCTAGAGAGCTCATTTTTGAGGTTGGCTTGTTGTAGAATTGAGCTTGTAAGAGCACTTTTGAGTAATCTAAAAAACTCCATTGTCTCTCTCTTTGTTCTTGCCATGTGTGTGCGTGTGTGTGTGTATGTGTGTGCATGTTAGTGTGCTTCTCACTCACACATTTGTGCCATCACTTGTTTGAGGTCTTCATACCATCCTTACGTCTTCCCAGATTGACATTAAAGGAGGTGCTACTCATCATTGAGCTATAATCATTGTGGCTAGTTGAAAGTCCTGCCATATTTTACTCATTTGAGCACTTAAGTCATGTTATACCTCCATCCAAGTATCTACACAAGTTTAGATCTATTGAGAAGGTTTTGGGTTAGTTTTTCATGCTCTAATAAGAGAGGATAAGTTGTTATTTTCTTTGGAAGTCCATGAGTGCCATATTATCTCTACATTGCTATAGTTTTGTAGGTAGATATTGCAAAGATTTTATTTTCCTCGTTGTATACCCAAATTGCACGTTTGGTGGTTCTTTGGAAAGCCCTTAATGTCTATGTTTATCTTGTAAATTTTCATTTTCATTGGATGTGTGAGCTGAGAGCAATGGTCTCTTCAGTAATGTGTGTTCTCGAGTTTATCTCTATTCAAGGTCTCCATGAAACCTCAAATTTATAGATGTCACATGTCCTTGTATATGTATCCAATTTGAGTTTTCTTTAGCTCATTGGAAAGATCGTAGTGTCTAGTATATGTTTATAAAACCATTTTGAAAAATTCTAACAAAATGGAGTTGCACAAAGAAGAAACAAAAACATAACAGAGGCATCTAGAAGCATGCTAAATGATGTGTGTTTGCCTAATTGTTTTTGGGCTGAAGCTGTTAGCACGTGTGTACATTATGAATAGAGTTTCTACTACAAAATTTCATCATTTGACACCATATGAGGTATGGCATGGAAGGAAACCAAGTATAAGTCATTTGAATCTATTTGGTTGTCCATGTTATGTGCATGTACCTAGTGAAGTGAGATAAAAAAACTTGGTGTGAAATTTGAAAAGTGTATATTTATTGGTTATGAAGATACTCAATGAAGATACAAATGCTATAATCCTCATTTCAATAAGGTGGTTGTTTCAAGAGATGTAATCTTGGATGAATAGCTTTCATGGTATGCAGATAAGAAAAGTTTGAAGGTCATAGACAGAGATGAAGAAGATACATTTGAAGATCATAGACCGAGACGAAGACGATATGTTTGAAGGAGAAGAGAGCTTACCTCAGCCCACAAGAGCTTTAAGTGATGACAAGAGTGGTTTAGATTAAAAACGAGAGCAACCTTTCAATGGAAGATAAAAGCAAGAGCCACCACTAACTCATTCTATTCATATAATTTCTAGTCGTTCATGATTCACACAAAATCATAATAGATGTTTGCTATCTTGATCCCTACTTAATTTTCTTAAACTTGTATACATCTTTAATTTATTACACACAAAAATGAATTGCATATGTTCTTTCAAAGAAAATAGAATCTAAGTTGGAAGCATTTCACCTGATTATATTGGTTCATCTTCAATGTTGTTCAACATCCAAACATTTCTTCAATTTCTTGATCTATTGTTCTTCATCAATATCAACATCATCATAGTAGTTCCTGATCAATCTCATAATCGGCATCATTTCTCTTCTTGAACAACTTTATCCTAGTGTTAAAAGTAAAGATAAACTCAAACTTGTTGAAGTTAATGATGAAGGACAAGAAGCCGGTGGTATATGTGAGTATGGAGTCATCAATGGTTCCTAATAAAAAAGCAAAAGAATCTACACTAGAGATGAGAAGAACTTCAAGAGTGAGTAAGAAACCCCAAAGGTCTACTTGTGAATCTTTTATGAATACTCAATATGCATTGATGACAAAGGTTGAACAGGAAAACAAACCTACATATTATGATGAGGCAAAAGGAGATGAAAAGTGGGAGAAAGCAATGAAAGAAGAAACGGATGCACTACAAGATAACAAGACTTGGATTTTAGCTCCAAAGACACCAAAACAAAAGGTCATTGGTTGCAAGTGGATTTTTAAGATTAAAGGAAATAGGGATGGTGGTATATCAAGATATACCGCTAGACTTGTACCAAAAGGATATGCTCAAACTCAAGGATTGGACTATCAAAAAACATTTAGTACAATAGAAAACATGGCCATAGTGAGGACTTTGTCGGATTTGGCTTCAACTAAAAGCAGGAATATATATCAACTAGACATAAAGAATGCCTTTCTTAATGGTGACTTAAGTGAAGAAGTGTATATGTCACAACTAGATGGTTATGTGGATGCAAAATGTCCTAATCATGTATGCAAATTAAAGAAGGCATTGTATGGTCTTAATCAAGCACCAAAGACATGTAATGCAAGGTTGATAAAGTAACTTACGCTCCAAGGATACATGACGAGTCATGTTGATCCTTCACTTTATGTAAAACATGTAGATGACATGTGTGTATATGTATGCATTTATGTGGATGACTTATTGATTACAGAGAATGATGCAAAATCAATTGAAGATATCAAAGGTTATTTGGGAAAGGAATTTAAAAATTTAGATCTTGGTTTGCTTATATAATTTCTTGGGATTGAGATTGTGAATGGTGATGAAGGTATCTGGTTGAGACAAAGAAATTATATATGTGACATGATGAAAAGGTCTGGTATGCAAGAATGTAAGTTTGTTTCTACTCCAATGGAATGTAATGTAAAGTTGAGTGAAAAAGAAGGTGATGAGTTTCATGATGTGACTGCTTATAGATCTATGTTAGGATCTTTCATTTATGCAAAAAAAAACTAGAACTGATATATGTTATGCAGTGGGAGTATTTTCACAGTTTATGCATGATCCTAGAGTACCTCATATGCATGCAGCAAAAAGAGTGCTTAAGTATTTGGAAGGTAACATGAATGAAGGATTATTTTATAGTCATGATGTTGATCTAGCTCTTAAAGTCTTTTGTGATGTAGACTGGGTTGGATGTAAAGACAATGGAAGATCCACAAGTGGATATGTGGTAATAGTAGGGAAAAATCCATTAACATGGAGCTCAAAGAAACAACATACAATTGATTTATCTTCTACAGAGGCTAAGTATAAAGGTTTGACATTGGATACTACTAAGATTATGCGGTTTAAGAAATTGTTTAATGACTTGAATGTGCAAGTTGATGTGCCATTGATATATGGGGATAACTTGAGCAACATTCATATGACCTTGAATCCTATTTTCCATGCTATTAAAAAGTATATAGAGGTACACTATCATTACATTCAAGGATCACATAGGACAGTGCCAGAGATACCCTTGGATAAGATAGGAGATATGTGTGAAGGTGAAGAAGGGAACACCTATCTTCCCATTACCTACCAGGAGTACACCACCAAGGCAATTTTGGACTCAGGTGCAGGAGTTGCAATTGCCACCACTTCCCTATGGAAGCGTTGGGGCAAGCCAGCACTCAGACCAACGAGAATGAAATTGCAGATGGCCGATGGTCATATTGAGAGACCCTTAGGATTGCTAGAAGGAATAACTCTCACCACCTGTGGTGTCGAGTTTGAGCACACATTTGCCATATGTGACTTCAGCAAAAATCATGCCTATGAGATGATCTTGGGACGACCTTTTATGTGACAGTTGCAAGTGGTCCAGAATTGGGGAACCAACTCCTTGTATTTGCAACACTTAGTGTTACGACCAAAGTCAATCTTAAGGATTACTCTCATAGAGATGTACCACCTATTCAATGGAATCCCATCCATAGAGCCAAAGATGAGACTGAGTCTGTGCATTCCATAGAATCCGGATCCTCGTGGATGCATGAAGACACCCACCTATGGATGTGTAAGGTAGCAGTAGAAGAAGAGAAGAGAGAGAAAGCCAGAGAGGTAGGTGCAAAAGAAAACCATAGATCAACTCAAGACCCAGCCTATGCACCTGTAGTCTTTCCTGATGAGGAATTTGAACCTCACGACTGGGCAGAAATCCTAGCAACAATGGATGTAGCCATCAATGAATGGACACCCCACTGTGATGAGGATGGCTATGACATTTCAATCTTCTCCATAGAGCCAATCATGGGAGAGGCTGTTCTAGAAGAATGCGAACCTAGCCCTGATGCATTTGAGGATGCAAGTGACTCCGATCTAGGGTCAATCATTATGGACCCACCTTTTGCATCAGATGAAGAATACTTCCATGAAGTAGAATTTCAACCCCAGAGGCATGGAGAGCTTACAAATGATGTAAGATTAGCCACACATGTGACCCCGAAGGAAGAAGGAAAGACACGAAAGAAGAAAGAAGTCTCACCAGAGGAGGAAGAATCTTTGTTTGAGGTCCCAGAAAATTTTAAGAAGTACGAGATAGACGACAGGAGAGTCATGATAAGAATGCCTAAACGAGAGGCACAATCAGGAGAGGCCTATGATAACAAAGAAACCACCAAGAAAATAGTAGTGGCCCTAGAAGAAGGAGAGGAGAGATGCACGTACATAGGCCATGACCTAACAGAGGAAGAAGAGCATGCGTTAATAGCCTTGCTAAGAGAATACAGAGATGTATTCGCTTGGAGTTACAAGGATTTGAAGGGTGTTGACCCAGATATATGCTCACACACCTTCCCCATGACCTCAGATGCTAAACCCTCTAAGCAAAAGCCCTATACATATAACGATAATTACGCTGCCAAGATCAAAGAGGAGATAGATAGACTGGTTGAAGCTGGATTTATCTATGAAATTGAGCACACTGAGTGGGTATCCCCTATCGTAGTGGTGCCCAAAAAGAATGGAAAATTACGTGTATGCATTAACTTAAAGAAGGTCAATGCAGCCACAATCCGAGATAACTATCCGCTTCCCATCACAAAACATCTCTTAGAAAGAGTAGCAGGCAAGGAAGTGTACAGCTTCCTCGATGGATTTTCGGGCTACAATCAAGTAGCCATAGCTCCAGAACATCAGCATAAAACAGCTTTTGCCACAGAGTGGGGTGTATTTGCCTTTCGTGTAATGCCATTTGGGCTTACCAATGCACCAGCTACCTTCCAGAGACTAATGTGCCATGTATTTAAGGAGTTCCTGAGGAAGAATTTAGAAGTCTATGTTGATGATCTTTGTGCTCATTCCAACATTAGACAAACCCATATTCCTGAACTCAGACAAATCTTTGACAAATGTAGAGAATATCAAGTCTACCTAAACCCAGAAAAATGTGTTTTTATGGTTAGGCAAGGCAAAATTCTAGGGCACATAGTGTCAAAGAATGGCATATCTACTGACGAAGAGAAAGTGAGAGCCATAGCAGAACTACCTAGGCCAAGGAATGTCAAGGAAGTACAAGCTTTCATGGGGCATTGTGGTTACTACTGCCGGTTCATTCACATGTATGTTGTCATTGCAAAGCCCATGTACGGACTTCTGACTAACTTTGAGTGGACTGAGGAATGTGAGAATTCCTTCAATGAGCTTAAACGACGATTATGTTCAACACCAATCTTAACCACACCAGATTGGAACAAGCCATTCCATGTTCACGTGGATGCATCCAATTATGCTATTGGATGTGTGCTCGCACAACCTACTGGTGAAGGTAATATGGATCTTCCAATTGCCTATGCCAGTAGACAATTGAATGCAGCTGAACGAAATTACACCACTACTGAGAGAGAAGGCTTAGGCATGGTATATGCAGTTAAGAAATTTAGACATTATTTGCTTGCAAATAAGTTTAAATTTTTTACTGACCATCAGGCATTGTTGTACTTGGTAAACAAACCATGCAATACAGGTAGATTAGTAAGATGGTTTCTATTACTAATGGAATATGACTTTGAGGTAGTGGTGAGAAAAGGGAGGACTCATTTGAGAGCTGATCATCTTTCTAGGCTCACATCGGGAGAAGCCCCACAAGGAGTATCAGATGATCTTCCTGATGCTTACTTGTTTAATTTGGAAGTGGTGCCACAGTGGGCTAAGCCATTGGTACCAGTGTTAACATATGGACCTAACCATCCAATAATAGCCACACAAAATAGAGAGGTTGTAAAAGCCCAAAAGTACCACATCATGGCTGGAAGTATGTACAAGCACACAGATCAAGGAATCTTGGCTTGTTGTGTGGAAGAGGACGAGTACAATAAATGGTTGCATTTAGCACATGTAGGTGCATTAGAGCAACACTACTCAAAGCAACGAACCTTACAGACCCTAAGGAGACTCGGAGTACATTGGCCAACTATGGAAGCTGATGTCCAAAAGTTGTGCAAGGAATGCCCAATCTGCTGCACTAAACCACCTGTGGAACACGCCACTCTTTATCAAGTGTCCATAGTGCCAGATTGGAGTGAACCACTAGTATCCTTCCTGAGGACGAAAACATTCCCTCCAGACATGACTCTGGCTAGGAAAAGGAGTTTAGAACAAGAAGCCCAGGATTACTCACTCATTGGTGATAATCTCTACAAGCGTGGTAAGGATGGTTACCTAAGACTGTGTGTCCATGAGAGTGAATATCTTAAGATCTTGGAAACTGCTCACCAAGGTGTAGCAGGAGGACACTTTGGACCAGATCGGGTGATCAAGGCAATACTATTTGCGGGCTTCTGGTGGCCGACCCTTCACATGGATGCACATACCTATGTGAAACGATGTGATGTCTGTCAGAGAACTCAGTATCCTATACGTAAAGATGAGATGCCATTGAAACCTATGATGGGTGGACGTGCATTCTCTAAGTGGGGAATAGACTTCGTAAGTCCTATTAATCCCCCAGCTAAGGGTTCCCATGCAGAATATATCATTGTTGCGACAGACTATCTAACAAAGTGGGTAGAGGTAAAAGCCACAACGAAGAACAATGCTCAAACAACTGCTAAATTCTTGTTTGAAAATGTATTCACTAGATACGGGCTACCTATAGAGCTAGTTAGTGATAGAGGCACTCACTTCTTGAATGAAGTGATTGAAAATCTGCTCCAAGAATTCTTGGTAATACATAAGAAGTCTGCCCCCTATCACCCTCAAGCGAATGGCCAGGCTGAGAGCACCAACAAGATCTTATGCAATGTATTGACGAAATTAGTGAACAATAAACGCTCTGATTGGGACAAACAGCTACACCATGCTGTTTGGGCATACCGAGTTGCCTACAAAACGGTACTCCAAGCCACCCCCTTTCAGATGATATTTGGCCAAAATGTTGTGCTACCTTTAGACTTTTTGATACCTACATTGAAAGTGGCACAAGAGCATGAATGGACGGGTCATGAACTCTCCTCTAGACTTTTTGACCTTGAACGATTAGGAGAAACAAGATTGAGAGCAGCTGCAAGGATATATGCAGCTAAGAAACGACAGAAGGCCTACTTTGATGCCCACGTTAAGGATAAAGGTTTAAAGGCAGGCGACTTAGTTCTAGTCTACACATTGAAGCAACATGCGAGGAAACTGGAGAAGAGAGGCTACGGACCCATGATCATTAACAGAATCTCAACAAGTGGAGCAGTGCAACTAGACACATTAGAAGGCGATGTTCTCCCAAGTTATATCAGCGGATGCAGAGTCAAGTTGTATCAGGAACCTCTCACAGAGGAAATGCTAAGTCGACTCAATATTGCTAAGAAACGCAAAGAGGAAGAAAAGCGAATTCAAGAAGAAGCTCAAGCAGAAGCCCTAGAGCGCATACGGAGAATGAAATTAAGAAGACAAGGTAGAGAGCACCCTAGGCAAGATGCATATGCAGATCAAGGATACGACGTGGCTATGTGTGAAGTTTCAGGTGTTAGCTCTCATAGGATAACTGATCGACGTCCTTTCATAACCTTAGATATAGGACAAGGAAAGAGTGCAAGGACTGTAAAAGCTTTGATTGACTCAGGTGCAGCCACTAGTGCTGTTAAACTGTCTTACTGTCAAGAGTTGCAATTAACTGTCAATCCTATGGAAGCATATCTCATAGGATTCGGAGGCGTGGAAACCCCTTGCATGGGTGAGGTGGAACTTCCTCTCTATATTCATGATGAGGCAATGACAGTTAAAGTACTAGTGTGTCAAGATGAGGACCTCACTGAGCCCCTTGTCTTGGGTCAAGACTGGATCTATGACCAAGCAGTCAACTTAAACCTAAGAAGTGAACTTCTTCAGGTATGGGTGAATCAGACTAGAATTACAATTGAGTTAAATAATGGAGCACTCAATGAACTAGGAAAGGCACAGACTCCTGGTCCCTCCAGGGGTACACATGAAGTTGACCATGCTGTTCTTGTCCAAGGCTATGTGATACAGAAGAACGAAGATCTCAAAGAAGGAGCCAGAACCACAATGGAACTCCCTTCTTTTCCAAAGGCCAGAAGGAGGCAGCAACTAAGGGTAGATCAATCACTCAAGATTCTCCAGGTGAGAGACCAAAAGAACGCGCGAAGCAGAACAACTCAGCCGATGAAACAAATGTGGGTGCGGAAAGACGAGCTGCCGGCCGTAACTAAGTCGCAACAACGGTCTCAACTTCCTATTAGTAATCGGCGACTTGATGCTAATACGAGGACTCCTAAAACCTCTGTTGAGAAAGTGAAATCCATTTGGGTACCCAAGAAGTCGATGAAGGCCGACCCACAATCAAGACAAATTTGGGTGCCTAAGGCTTGCTTGCGGGCTCAACTAACCCCACACAATTCACATCATACACGACAGGGTTCACGCGCTCAAGCAGCCGCCACCCACTCTTGTCTGATACACTCGAACACACTGCCACCTAGAAGCACGCACAGACTCACTCGTAAATGGGTCCCAATGACACAACAACTCCCAGCAGAATTACTCATGCAACCCTTCCGAATCTCCACAAAACCAAGACCAAAGCCATCCATGGTGTTTGGCAACCTAAGACTTGTAATAAACCCCCCGACCCCAATTAGTGAATTCATCTCCACTTACTAACTGCATTAGTCAGACAGTGCATCTTTCCATCTAGCTCCTAGGACTATCCAGATATTAACTACACGCACTGTCATCGTGCACTCACTAACCACTGACTCATCATCTACCTCTTGTTAATGTTGTAACAGGGACAACAACGGGTTTATTCTGTCCATTACGATGTTAACACCTGGTTCTATATTCTCACAGAACCAACAAGCAAGCAGGGCCATGGCAGAAGCCGGAGGTGCCAGTTCTCACGCCGGATCCAGCGCACAGATTGTGGATATAGAAACACTCCTCCTCGAACCACATCTCACCGAAAGACCGCAAGAACTTCAAGCTGTGCATGTACTCCCAGCTCAGGATCCTCCCGAGGGGCACACCTCTCAAGTGGGCAAACACGCTCATTGGTTCAGTGATGTTGCAGGACCATTGGGTGATGGAACCTATTTTTGGGAAGCTGAATTGGAGTTTAATGGTAAATGGGGACGCTACCATTTTTTCACGCGCGAATTTGAGAGCATCAGAATGCCGAAGTCATGCGTTCAGTATGGACCAAAGCTGGCCTGGACAGTTATTTCAGGGCCCACTTATCGAAGCCAGATTTCTTACGTTGTTCTTATCTTATCAGTACCATCACTCCTAGCAGGGCCAAGGGAGGCGACAGCACTTTTGTGTTACCCTCACTATTGCCGGGCCACGAACTTAAAAGATTCAAACTGACCCTCAATCTGGTACGAGAAGCATTGGGCATGTATGGTATGCACATTCCTACTGAAAAGGAAACAATGGTTCCAGGCAGAATGAAACATAAAGATCTCAATACGCTGAAGGATATGGTAGCAATGACACCGACCATCGCTCTTCACCTACGGATTGTCATGCAGCATTTTGCTTTCCCCACCCAGGAAAGATTCACCATGCCCCCAAAGAAGATATGGTTTAGCTTGTATTTGGCAGAGATAGAAAACCTCCCTATCAACGTACCACATTGGATCATAGATCAGATTCACCTAGCCCATCAACGGTGGAACAAGAAGCAAAAAAATGTGCTCCACGGATGTTGTGCTCTGACCAAGATAATCTATCGATGTCTAGCCTATGATGTGCCTATTCAGAGGGCACTCGTATGGTCCCGGGCCTAGGAATTCCAAAGAAGGCTATCAGCGGCAGGTCCTCCATCAAAGAAGATGAGAGGGGGAGTCCAATTACCCTGCGCTCAACCAAGGGGAGCCACCACTACACCAGAGAT
The DNA here is from genome assembly GCA_020310875.1 of Ceratopteris richardii. Taxonomy (NCBI): domain Eukaryota; kingdom Viridiplantae; phylum Streptophyta; class Polypodiopsida; order Polypodiales; family Pteridaceae; genus Ceratopteris; species Ceratopteris richardii. Next base: position 71,524,549 of record CM035422.1, read on the forward strand.
TACCCCTCCCCAAACACGACGCATTAGACCATTCACCATTCGGCTACCAAGACCAAGTACAGAGGGACCCAATCTCGTGTTTCCACCCGTCCCATCGGACTTGGAATTTCCACAGGGCTTTACTCTCAATGATCTCACTGATGAAGAAGTGGCTAGACTAATCTACGACTCTAATCTCGAAACGGAAACATAGCGAGCTCAGGAACCCCAAACCCATACAACAACGTCAGCCCCCACCCAACCGCAAGTTGTAGAAGTCGACGTCGATGAACAAGAGACCGAACAAGGGGAAGAAGCCTACGAAGAACAAGAGTATGATGAACTTTCAGAGTTAGCAAGTGCCCCCGCGTATTCGGCACAAATAAAAAGACTATATTGAACCATGCAGCTAGTTCAAGAACAGCATAAAATGTCACTTGAAGCAGGCAAGAAACTCATGAACCAATTGCTGGCAGAGGAAGGCGTGGATGATATGTTCAACGAGTCCATCAACCTACATGCAGATGCAGTAGGATTGGATGAGGCCATTCATGAGGCAATGGCCTACATTCACCGATTTGAGAAAAGAGTTCCCGCCCGTCCCATGAGGTCCGGGAAACAAATTCATATGAACGCATCAGCACCAGGAGATACAACGCAAGCAGACGAACATCAGGAAGCACCACTGTCACCACCCTCCCCACCCCTCACTACACACCTCACTCCACCACGTGACACTATTGCCACCACGTCCAATATCACCACAATCGTCACGGGAATTCCACTCTCTCCGGGAATCCAATTCGGGGGAGTCACCATGCCCACTTTCACCACTCTCTTCACTAACATCACTTCCACCCCACCCACGATCCCCATTTACACGGTCACTCAAACATTTGACACTATGGAAACATCTCCTGCCACTGCACCGCTCCCTCCCCCCATGCAACCTCCGTCTCCCATACCCCCTCCACCCACATCTCCACTTGCATCCACATCATTCACAACTCCCTTTCCCGCCCCCATTCCCCCTGCATCTTCACCTCTCCCTGCATCATTTAATGTAAATAGTATATTTCTAGCATTAAATCAATGTGTATATCAGCTTCAGAATGAGTACAGAGCTCTTGACGACCGGTATCAACAATTGACAACAAATCACCAGAACTTACAACGGCAATTTACAATTCTTGAAGAGGAAAATGCAGATGTGAATCAACGTTATACAACGCTAGAGCAGGCTCACCAAACATTACTGGAGGCACCCCAACCATCGAAAGAATCAGGCGTCAAACAACTAGAAGCCTTGCTCGAAGTATACCAGGCCGATAACCTACGAGTCCGACGTAACTTAGCGCTACTCAGGAAACATATGGCCACAGCACTTGAAGAGAACAAGAGACTGCAGAAACAAAATGAAGAGAATCTGGAAGCGGCAATGGAAGGCTCTCCCCACGAAATTGATCCAGAGCAGTTTAAAGCCATACCTTCAGAGACAATGAAAGCTGATGACCATCTTAGAAAGCTATGCAGATCTATTAGATGCTCATGATGAGTTGGAAAGGGAACGTGATGAGCTGCGTGGCCAGCTCAAGGAACAGGAGGCTCCAACCAAAGTAATAGAGTCGGCCTCGACTTCAGAGGAAGTGAAGGCATTGACAGAGCAGGTGGTTGAGCTCCAGAAAAAGTTACTAGAGAATGAAAGACAACCCTCTCCAGTTATTGAACCTGAGCCAGAAGACTTGGTTCCCATTGAGGTAGATGATTCGTACGAGGAGCCATACGTTCCTATGCCAATGCCAAGAGGGCAACGAACCTCAGAGGGACTAGACACCTTGGAAGTGGAAGCACCCGAGTGGCTTCAGACACTGGAAAAGACAGCGAGCACCCACGAAGAACGGGTGGCCATTCAGATCCAATCACTAGCAAACCTAGAAGAAACTGTCATAAAGTCAGAATATTTCAGAAGCATGTCTCATCATAGATGGATCGGCACCAATAATGACCAATATGTGCCATACTGCATACTTTTGGCCGATTACAACGCCGAAATTCAACGACAATGTGGCAAGCCTCCCACATTTGCTACACAATTTGGTCCAGACGATATACCGGAAAGTGCTAAGCGTGGGTCCATCCATCAACCCACCTGGAGAATCAGGCTTTTGGAAACATATCCTGAAATGGTCCGAACCTGGAATAATATGCCGTTGTTTATTAAATATAATCCTTGTTACGTTCCAGTTCTTCGAAGATGCACCTGGCCTGAATTCACTATTGCCGTCAGAGACATCAAAGCCTGCGCAAAATTGTTAAATTACATTTATCTAGCACCTCCACGAGGACCCCCCACGGTGAACTACATGATTTCTACAATCCGTCACTGGAGCATTCGGCTATGCAATAATCCCGATGTGATGGCCCAGATGTGTATGAAAATATTTGAATTAATGCTGATCACTTTCAGGACGTTTAAGAATATTAAGGACCCCCACTTCTCAGGACCAGGCTTCGTGACAGGAAACCAGGATCTGGTGTACGATATGAGTACCACCCCCTCAATTGAAGTAATATATGCTTGGCACGCCAGAATCAAGTACCTCCCAGCCTGTTTTAAACAGACATTTGAGGAGATGTTCATCACAGGATTCTGGGAATATCACTCCGAAATCTTTATACCTAGACCATCACATCTCCTCCAATTATTTGCTGTGGACAGAACTATTCACTCAGAACAATTGAGGGTGCCTCATCCAGATGTTCCCGGACCTGTGAATTGGGATGATTTGCTCCCAGATCTAGCACGCGGCTTACGACTCGAAGAACACCACCGAGCCTCCGATGTCGTCCAATATTATGTTCAAAAATCCTCTAGACAAGGGTCTGTCAGGGGCGACAGACGCGAGAGTGGGGGGGGTGTTGGCAGCAGTCAGGGAACCGAAGGAGCCACAAGACGAAGAGAGTCAGAGTGAAGGGACAGCACAAGCAGACATGGCAGTCAAAGAAGATCTGGCAAGTAGGCCATCTAATTTTTCAGACATCAAGGAGTTGAGCACACAAGAAGAAAGAGCAAGTAGGGAGCTCAAAGAGGTGTATGACAAATCAGTAAAGGAAATCCCTACACAAATAGTGATTTTCATCACTAAAAACCATTGTAAATATCATTTCGTATTTTTGTAGCTCCATTTTGTGCAAGCCAAGGAGTCCTTGAGCTTGAGGAGCTTTAGAAGTATCTACCTGCCAATTTTCATATTTTTTAGATCTCGTTTGAGCCCTCTAATAAGCCCTGGAACCTAATTTTTAACTAGGCCGGACACTAGGTCTGAACAGGGCCAAAGCTAGTCAAAAACTATAAAAGGAGCTAGAGAGCTCATTTTTGAGGTTGGATTGTAATTGAAATGAACTTGTAAGAGCTTTTTGAAAGTAATCTTAGAACTCCATTGCTTCTCACTCTTTGTCTTGCCGTGTGTGCACGTGTGTGTGTATGTGTGTGCATGCTTGTGTGCTTCTCACTCACGCACTTGTGCCTCCACTTGCTCGAGGTCTTCATACCATCCTCACGTCTTCCCGGATTGACATTAAAGGAGGTGCTACTCATCACTGAGCTACAGAGATACACTAATCACACCGCACAGGATTGCCCATATAACAAGCAAGCAGTTAGGCAAACCTACCCTCAGCCATACCCTCAACAAGGAAGATACCAGAACCAATACCCACCACAGCAATATGGCAGACCTCAACAACCCTATCAACAGCCCCATCCAACCCAGCAAAAGCCTCAGCCTGTGTTAGCTCAACAACCTCCTACCCCAACCAATGTGATCCCAGTAAAATATGCAGCTGCAGAGGAGAACCTGAATAGAGCTTTAGTCCCAGTAACACCATTGCTTTCTGAAAGTGACCCAAGTGACCATAACTTTGATTCTACACATATTGAAAGCCACCACGCTTACTACATGCAGTCTCCTGAACATGGTGAAAAATAGCTACATTGAGACCACACCCTGTACAACATGGTTCACTCACTCGAACATCTGATCCCATTCTTATACATCACGCACGAACACATATTCTCCCATGAACACAAGTAGAATCACTTGTAAATGGGTCCCTAAAAAGCCTCATTTCCAAGCAAACACTCTTATAAAGCCCTCCAGAGTCTCCACAAAATCAAGACCAATAGCCATTCTGTTTGTTTGGCAGCCCAAAGCGTGTAACAAACCCCTCGACCCCATTTGTAAATTCACCACCACCTACTAACTGCATCATTCTCACACTGCATCTTTCCATTTAGCTCTTAGGACAATCCATCCATTAACCACACCCACAATCACCGAGCACTCACTGACTAACTAACATATCACTAAAACCTCATGTTAATGTTGTAACGGGGACACATGACCACTTGGTGTCCATTTGCAATGTTAACATTCATTTGTATATTCTCACAAAAATCGGTGACCATTCCCTTCAATATGGCCGAGGCTGCAAGAACTAGCTCCCAGGCAAGCACCAGCCCTCAGATTGTTGACATTGAAAGTCTTGCCATTGAGGAGGAATTGAAGGAACGTCCAATGGCATTGAGAGCATTACATGCCATACCGGTGCAGAATCCTCCACCGGGGAACACAATGCCAGTCAGCAAAAACTCACATTGGTTCAGTGACATGGCAGGACCTTTGGGAGAAGGCACTTACCTGTGGGAGGCAGAGATAGAGTTCAACGGGCGTTGGGGCAGGTATCACTTCTTCACCAGGGAATTTGAGAGACTTCAAAATAATGAAGGGCTGAAACCGATATGGAAGAAGGCGGGACTATACGATTACGTCAAAGCCCAATTGCCAAAGCCCGACTTTCTAAGGTGCTCGTATTTGATTAGCACCCTCACTCCGAGCAAAGAGAAAAAGGGAGTCCTCCCATCTCTCACAAGGGGCAATGAGCTGAAGCGGTTCAAATTGACGAACAACTTGGTGAGGGAAGCTCTCGACATGAAAGGTATGCACACTCCCACCGAGAAAGAGACTATGGTCCCCGACAACATGAAGAATAGGAATCTAACGAAACTAAAGGACATGGTGGCAATGACACCTACTATTGCCGTTCATCTTTGGATGTGCATGCAGCATTTCGCATTCCCCGCTCAAGAGAGGTTCACAATGCCACCCAAGAAGATATGGTTCAGTCTATATTTAGCAGATGCCTTTGATTTGACAATCAACATGCCTCACTAGATTATTGACCAAATCCACTTGGCTCATCAACGGTGGTATAAGAAGCAAAAGTCAGTACTGTATGGATGTTGTGCTCTCACAAGGATTGTTTACAGATGCTTGGCATATGATGTGCCAGTTCAAAGGGCACTTATTTGGACCAGGGTGCAAGAATTCCAACGTAGACTATCCACCGTAGGGCCTCCATCCAAGAAAATGAGAGGCGCAGTTTAGATGCCCTATGCACAGGCCCACGGTGCGACACTGACACCAGAGACAACTCCACGGCTTCCAAGGCATGTGCAACCCTTCACTATCAGATTACCAAGACATAGCACAGACGGACCGAATCTGGTGTTTCCACCTATACCAACCGACTTAGAGTTTCCTCATGGATTTACATTGGAAGATCTAACTGATGAAGAAGTAGCCAGAATAATCAATGCTACGAATTTAGAAGTGGAGGCAGAGCAGGCAAGCAGGCAGCAGACAGTCACAGACCAACCCCATCCAGTCCAACCAGAAGTAGTTGAAGTGGATGGTGATGAAGAAGAGGAGCAAGAGGAGGAATGAGAAGGACTGTCCGATGAAGAAGAGCAGGAATATGAGCAAGAAGTTCTACAGGAACTTGATGGTGCCCCAGCTTATACGAAGCAATTGAAAAAGCTGTATGATACCATCAATCGAGTTCAAGAACAACACAAACTGTCCCTGGCAGCAGGAAAAGCCCTCATGAACCAAATCCTTGAGGAGGAAGGTGTGGACGAGCAATACCGAGCAACCCTTGACATGATAGCTGATGTGTTGGGGGCACCTGAGATGGTGCATACCGCTCTCGCATATTCACGAAGATCGGAACGAGGATACGGCAGACGCCCCCCTCGATCACGAAAACAAATGAATCTATTAGTATCAGAACCCCAGCGCACCACATCCACAACCACGGGCACAGCTCATACCATTCATGACACTGAGGAAGCCCATACATCCAGTGCACCCCCGTCACCCCCCTTACCCCCTCTCCCTCCAACTCCACCACTTTCACCTCCCACTACCAGTGAAACCACTACTGTCACCGCCTCAGGGTCCACTTCCCATACTGAAGCACAGACCGTTAGTCAACCCACACAACCTGTACAACCGATCACCACCCCTCTTGTTTACACTAGCACTGACTCTGTAATTCTAACTGTAGCCACGGAAAAACCCGTTCCCCCGATCACACTTCCTGGCGGCTCGTGAATGGTTACCAAAATCCAATCATTTCACTTACCATCTTTGTCCATCTTCTCGCATCTTCATCGCCATGTCCTCCTGGCTGCAAACTCATCGAACATATTAGATCATTTTTCATCAAACACCACAATAACATGTACAACCAAAATGGAAAGAGCAAACACACATTAGGAAATCACATTACACATCCTCATCGCACATGCAAGCTCGTCACAACCCATATGCATACAAATAGAAGACATGTCCACATTCCCCCTCATCACTCTTCTCGCCTATTCGTTCAAGAGGTCAGAAATCTTTGTTCCACATGCATACTCAACACTCTTTCCACACACACCATATATAATCAAAAACCATTCCCCACTTCCATTTTTGATACTCTTCTCGGCTACACAATCGCTTTCCTGATTCCTTTTTCTCGTTTCTAACCGAGTTCTCACGTGGATTTTTCATTCCCCTTCTACCTAGGGTATCCACTACCCACTTTCCTTTTCATCGATTCTTTGCTTTTTTTTTTTGCTTTTCAACAAAATTCCATGCTAGCTCACCACCACACCTTCTGAATTGATGGACACGCGGCAAAGACCACTCAAGCTTAACACGAGCTCACTTCGACAAGATCGCTCATCGTCGATGCGATTCCGAACTTCCCAAGCAGTTGCACAACCTAAAAGCCATAATGAACACCTCCCGAAAGTTTGCAGATGAACAAAGCAACTAGCACGATTGGATTCCTCAAGTCCAAGCTTTCCATAGACACGTCACAGCCAAGACCCTAGACGAGCTTAAGCTTCGATTCGACATGCCTCGTCAGGAGTCCACACATTCCCAGATCCCCACAACACATACACACATTCCCATCCGAGCATCATGCTCTCTCACCTCTTTTCTATCCCCCTCCAGAGAGAAATTTTCTTTTTCTATTTTTTTTCCATCATTTTTCCACATATTTACTCACACTTCCCGGCCTACGCCAATGCTGGATGCGACTCGTGGACTCGACCACCCGATCAAGTTTGTTCCACCCATCTACCAACCCAACGCAACGCACGACACACAAACGGCTAGCCCTATGCAAAACCGACGTCAGTTCGTGGCTTTGACCACGCGGCCAAAGTGGGTCCACCCACCTATTGGCCTACATAGGCGCGTAGCCACACGCACGCATACACAAACATATAGATTTCTTTTTTTCTCTTTTTTTTTTCAAGATCTCGAGAATTAGGAGACAAAAGAAAGGGCCTTTCTCACAACCATCCCAATCACAATGCACACACATATAAACTCCCTGTGGACATCCCAATGAGACACCTCTCCTCTCTGCTGCTACTCAAGCCAAAATCCGACCACTAATGCCATGGTCAACTTTTCCTCTCGAAACCTTGTCGACCTGAAACCCCCAAAAAATGCCACTTCAGTCCTAAGCATACTTCAGACTTGGTCCATCCGTCCTCACATCTTTGCCTTGCAATCCGCAAAGCAAACCCTTATCAGACTTAAGCCATTCTCATCGGCATCCATCACCTCATCTATTTCTTTTCATCTCCAACCTCTAACTCGCAAAGATTCCATCTGACGTGATACATGACCTTGAAAACTACCATTAGCCGTTGTACCTCTTAGTGCCTCAACCTCGCTGCTAGGTCTCTTAATCCTTGTTTGTTGTGCTCAATATCACTCTGATATTGGAACAGGTCAGAGTCAATGCTTCGGAACCGATTCCATATTTGCTCCATCTCTTTATCCTCTCTCACTCTCTTTTCATATCCGAGGGGAATATCCTCCCTCTTCTCAACTCGAACGGTCAACTTCTCGACTTCCTCTCTAATCGATCTTTCCTCCCAAATCCTATTCATATTTTCTACATCTAGATCATCTACCTTCTTCGACAATTCATTCTTCATTCTTTCTAACTCCATTCCAAAGGCATCTAACCTATCCAACATGGCTTTCAACTCTCCTTCCATTTTTTCTACTTTCGGGTCCTCTACTTGTCCTCGCCTCTCATCGTCTTTCCGATTCATCCACCTACCGAGCTTGCTACTCAGCCTTGCATTCTCTTTCTCTACCCGTCTCACTTTCTCATCGCTCTCTACTTGGGCACTCTTCATCCCTTCTAATTCTAGGTGAAACTCTTCAGCTACCTTATCCGCTTGTTCATCATATTTATCAATCATCTCTCGCAATTTCTCCATTTCCTTTTCCATTCGATCGACTCTCTGTGCCAAGTCATCATCATATTTAGGGGAATCCTCCTCGATCGCAACACTATGGCAATCAGCTATCATCAAGCCGGTTCTTAGGTCTAAGACCACATTTCCATTCTCAGGTCTTACAAGTTCTTTCTTCAAATTTTTGTTCACCCTTTTCAACTCTTTGTTTCTATTCTCAACAACTTGCAACTGTTCTACACATTTAGCGAAGACCTCTCCTAATCTTGCTTGACTTCTCTCCAACTTTTCTACTTTGGCCCTCTCATTGTCGCGTTCCTCGCGAAGACATTCCAACTCACGTTGTAGGCTTGCCAAAGAGCTTTTGTTGTCTTCGGCTTTCATATAAAAAGTCGCAACCTGCAGACTAACCTCTTTTGCCATGACCTCTTCGACCTTTGCACGACACACGTGCTTGCATAACCGTTTCTTTCCACAATCCGTGCATGCGGGAACAAATTCCAACGGACTTGACACACAAGGGCAAAACTTTGCAATGTGCCCAACTTTCTTGCAGCACCAACACCTAATGAGGTTTGAAATTTGGCCCATCCGGCGGCATTCATACGCACGGCTTCGCATTGAGCATCCCAACCCACTTTGACTTCTAGTCCATTCGGAGTTCATCATCCTCGGGCCAAACTTTTGAAAATCTCTAACTTGCATTATTTGTGCTATTACTTTACCAAGACCAAAGCAACCAATCCGGGGCCAACAGGCTGTGCCACACAAATGGGGCACCAAGCGAACTCGTAGCAATCTCTATGAGATGTGCTAAGCCGATTCCCGGCAAACGCACCAAAATGTTCAGTACTCTTAGTCCAAGGGAAAAAACTTATATGCGATTATCTTTTGCCTAATTTCCTTGCACTTGGTCACCTTCTTTTGCCCGCTATCCACAATTGTTTCTTGGAAAGATATCTTCTCATTCTCACCCACTACTTGCACTTACTCTCACGCACACACTACACCCACCGGCATATACTCAACCACACACACCTCATAATCCTCTATTCATTCACATGCACCCCCTTTTCCTCTCACTCTCTCTTACCTGTCCACACTCACATATACTCATACACTTTCACCTTTTCACTCTTTTACCCACTCTCCTTCATTTACACACATCCCCTCTACTACACATGCTCACTCTTCCGCTTTCGGTTGATTTTTTCCTTTCACCACCATCCCCTTTCTCTCTTGGATGCATATGAAACACCTATGCATTACCTGCACGTTCAACATATACACACATGTAAAACACCTATGTGCAGCGACGTTAAAATTAAATTCTCTCTCCCCCGTAGTCACACAATCGTCATGTACAATGCGAAAAGCCTACCCATTTCCTCGAGAGCCAAGAAATACTTTCTCAAATCTCAGAGCTCACATGCATCTCCTAGGTTCCGAGGACATAAACCTAAGATAGATCCCCTATGTTTCCTCCTCTATAGAGACTCCTCCTAATTTGAAATCTAAACATCAAGTAAAGAACATTATTCCCACCCCTGCTGATTTAAGCATCATAGCATCGCTTAGTTATGGGATGACTTTGCTATGAAAAAAACACCCATAAAATCATTCCACACTTGCTGAAGCCTACCATTTTTCCGTTAAGGCTTAAGTGTGCGCATGAATTCAAGGAAACATAACACAACATGAAATCAAAAGCAAAAGCTGCGTATGAATTGCATAATAACAGCAAACGAAACTAATCTCTATGAAGATGAAATATGCTTGGCAGCTAATTTATGATTCACCCCTCATAACCATAGAGAAACCAGAGAGTCCGAAACCAGTTTGTACAAAGCTTCAGCCAAAATGCCTTAATTTTATGACATTCGATGAGCATGATGCGAATTCTCGTACACTTACAGCATAAAAATCTTCCTTTGTACAGAATAATGGCATTCCTTCTCCGCATAGAGCACCAAGAGCATTTAAACAGAGTTGTTAAGCAAATACCCTTCTCTTAGTTATATCGATGAACTCACATACATTCCCTTTGCATGCGGAATGATGACAAGCATGAACTAACGTCTCCTCTCAGCAAAGGGATAGCTTTGAAGAGGCCTCAAATTTGATGACTCCTCCTGTCTTTGCCATGCTCCATTCCTGCTATTCGCACTCCAAAAATTAGAAAGGCTTCCCTTGATTGTTTTTTCTACATAAACGTGCGCCTCTAGATTGAGTGACGAGCTCCTCTGCCTTGAACTTGGATTCCCTGCATCTGTGCAGATGTGTCATTTCACCCCTTCCATTCAAATGGCCTCAACATGGTAGAGAAGATTCCAACGAGCTTCTTCCAATCCAAGCCGCCCAGCAAATCCACTTCCCCTCTTTTTTTTATGAAGCGCATCAGCCTCCCCCGAAGCGAACCACCCACACAGTTCCAAAAAAATAATCCCCGCCTCTTGTTCTTGCACACAAAATGACGAAAGAAACCACCCAAGAACTGTAGACCCCCTCTTTCCTGCACAAAAAACAAAGAAGCTGCCAGCCCCCCGAACTGTCGACCTTCCCCTCTTCTGAGCTTATAATGGCCTCCTCTTTTTCGCCAAACTACGGTTTTTCTTTGTTTTTTTTTTCCTTTTCCCTTTTTTTTTGACAATTAAAACGGAAGGGTTCTTCCTAAGCCTGAAAATGGACTATGTCCCTTCCTTCTGTAGAAAAACGGCCTGACCAAGTCCTTGAATAAAGCTCCTCCAATCTGTCCTATATCAATGGCAAGGTTTACTGATCTTCCAAGTTCCATCACAATATTAACTCTTAGTAATTGGGAATCTCCGATCAGAGTATAAACTTCAACTTCAGCACATGCTGCTCCAAATGTGAAATAGGTAAATGGACACCCCCCCACATCGCCCAATCAGACCCAACATCAGGAGTGGCATAAAAGCCATGAGCCGAAACGTCCACTCGCTCTAGGTGGCAAGCATTCGCAAGCTGAGCAATTGATATTGATGAATGTCTCTCTCTTACAGGCTCCATGCGAGCTTCACCATAGCCCTTAATCCAAACCTTGACAGCATTCCTCTCTGAAGAAGTCATCATGTAGTCCCTAAATACCTCCCATCAAACAGCTGATCGACTCTTCGAGTACCTACAATTAATCATATTTTTCTACCAAATAGAAACATGTTAGTGCAAAAAAATCAACCGTTTCATGAGCTAACATGTAGCCCTTGTATTGAATCAAACATCCAATGGATGAGATTTAAAGGAAAAAGTCAAGGGATCCCTATATTTGGACCCTAGGATAAGGAAGACATTTAATGGTCAAGCTTTGGCAAAGCCTAAAAAATGCGCCTTTGCACAAGGGCATTGTATTGGTCATGAAATCGGATGGTGGAAAGGTTGAAATTTAGAGAAGAAAGGCACTTCAACTTGTAACCATTAGATCTAGCACCCAGTTGAGGGTGGAGATTGAAATCCCAGAAGGAGAGGGCACACCCATCCAATGGCTCATGACATAGCCGCAAATAAGATGACCCACAAATATGGTTTATCCTTGGGTTGGAGTTGATCCAATGGTCCAAAAATGTGTAGAGTGTCCAAAAAGTGCTTGGAGATTCTCGCAAGGTGAGATCAACCTTCAATGCTAGTTATCCTTGTATCCGAGTCAATCTAACAACCTAAAATTACACACAAGTTTGCAAAAAATAGGTAAGGATCTCCCAACTTCCATGATTTGTCAATCAATGTCTATCTAAATTTCCATCCTCCTTAATCTTAGCCATTGATTCTAGCATCCAAAGGCTCTCAAATTACCATTTTATAATCAGAATACATTTTTTCTTTGAGAATACTAGTAGTGGTTTTTTATGCCTTCTTAATATCTCAAATTAAGATTTTTAATCCCTAAAAATTGTTTGAACATCAAGATTACACTATGCTTGAGGTGGATTTGATCTACATAAAAAAGCTATCATTTGGATTATGTCAAAATATCCATTGAAGTGTTCTTTTATTTATGCTCATTTACTGTATTTTTGAAAATGATTTTCTATGGGTCATTTACCAATGTAAAAGCCTAGAGATTTACACATGTAAGAGGAGAAAAAGATAGCTCAAAATCCACAAATTTGAGGTGGTTGAGCTTGACAATTAATGAATCAATCAATCTAAAAGTAGATCAAATTAGATCTTTTCTTTTTCTAGATTGTAGGAAAGTGAATTGGTTCTCTTCAACAACCTATCCCACCTTCATTTGAATTCAAAATCCACTTTTAGAAGTCATGGAGCACTTCAAGAGTCTATATAAAGACTTCAAATCACTTGTAAATTACATGGAAGCAATATACATACACTTTTTCCCATCATTGTCATGCTCCTTCATTTCTCTCCATCATCTTCTTCAGCAATAGTGAACTTGTAGAGGTTCCTCTCTCTAAAAAGCTTCAAATTGGATGAATGTGAACTCATTCAAAAGGTATTACTGTCTAGTTTATGTGTAAAACTTTCCAAAGAATTTTGTTCAATATATTTGGAGACATCTCAATTTTTTGTCTCGAGGTCTATCTCTATGGAGCCTTGAAAAATAGGAGGTACCACTGTTGAGTGTCACGTTCATTCCAAAAACATATTTTGCTTATTAATTGTAATCTTGTGCATTTTCAACCCTATCTTTGTCATTCCTCCAAAAATATTTTTTTTCAATTTTAATCATGTTGGTTGCTATGAGCATTTAGTTGATTGTTTCATCCAAAGATAACAAATTTTTGAGTTAGTCAATGTGCAAACCTATCTATTCTATATCGACTCTTTCTCCTTGGTGCATCAAAGTACATAGTGGATTTTATTGCATTTATCACATGCGCATAAGGTCTATTTTAATCTCCATAAGCTCAAGGGTTGGTCCTATGCTGGTTCACTTGACCAAACTTCATCACTTTGCAACTCACCTTTTGACCTCCTACAAGCTTCTCCAAGTTCTTCCAGTGGTATTAGAGCTAGATCAAGATGGGTGATGGATTTCCCTCAATGATTCAGAATCTTGATAGACATAACTATGAAGCTTGGAAAATCAAAATGGAGGCTTATTCGCAAGGTGGAAATCTTTATGGAATTATAGTAGGTGATGAAGCTATGCCTACTCCAAGATCCAAAGGAGGACCTACACAAGAGGAGGCATATAAAATCCCACTTTGGTGTGCAAGGGATGCTCAAGAAAGGTCCTACATAGTAAAATCTATCTCTCATTTTCTATTACCATATATAAGACGATGCAAGACATCTCAAGAGACGTGGGGTGCCCTAAATAATTTTTTTCTGCTAGTAGAAAAGAAAGGAAGAACCACCTTTGGAACGAGTTCAACCAGAAGAAGAAGACACCTAAACAAACCATCATAGAGTTTGTTACAAAGGTCAAGGAGGTTGCTGATCAAGTGGCATGCATTGGAGAGCTAATTGAAGAAGAGGCCATCATGAGGCAAATTCTCAATGGGATTAGAGGTGACAAGAAATGGTAGTCTTTCACAACAGCCCATGATCTCATCATGGATGTGCGAACTCTGGACTTCAACATCTTTCTTGGATAAATCTTCAATCAAGAGGCCAACAATAACATAAAGGAAGGTAACGCCTATCATGGTAATTCAACTAGTGATCTATATGTAGATAAGGACAAGAAGATGAAAGGCAAGAAGAAGGAAGAAGATGAAGAGGAGACTTCCCAATAAAACTTTGCAAGCAAGAGCAAGTGGAAAGGGAAGAAGAAACGACCACAACATGACAAAACCAAAATTCAGAATGTTCAATCTTGTGCCATCTATGATAAGAACAACCACACCACTCAGAATTGCTAGTTCAATGGCAAGACCCAAAAAGGAAGTGGAAGAGGTGGATATGGAAGCAATAGAGGCAGAGGTGGACACGACTTCAACAATAACAATAGAGGCCATACCAGAACGGACTACAACAATTATTCTAAAGATAAAATACATGAAGACTCATTGCTTTTGATGAATCTAAGCCATAAGGAAGGTAAAGAAGATTATCATTTGTTCTACATAGATTCATGATGTTCAAATCATGTTGCAGACAACATTCCTCTTCTATCTGACTTGGAAAGTCCAAAGCATAGACATGAAGTACAAACAGGGGATGATATTAAGCACAATGTGGAGAAGATTGGTAATGTCAAAGCTTCCAATAGCAGGACAAAAATTCAGAGTAAGGTTCTTTATGTACCCACTATCACTAAGAACCTAATAAGTGTAGGCCAAATAGTTGGAAAAGGCTTGCAAAGTTAGGTTCACCTAACATGGAGCTTTTGTGGAAGGTCCATGTCAAGGCTTCAAGAAGATAGCCAGACATGTGAAGCATGGTAGGACCTTTACTTTCGAAGTAGGAGAAACCAAGAACATAGCTCTATTCAACTTTGGGTCTCAAACCCTAAGTGAGCTTGAAGTGTGGCATAAGAGACTTGATCATGTGAATGAAAGAAACTTGAAGGATATTTGTAGGGATCAAAGTGTTCTAGGGCTGCCAAACATATCAAAGCAACACATGATTAACGTATATGATGCATGTGAGATTGGGAAGGCACAAAGACAAACATTCAACCACAAAGGCTACATCCACAAAAACTTATTGGACTTAGTACATACATATGTATGGGGGCCAAGTCAAGAACCTTCATTGGCAAGATCAAGGTATTATGTCTCATTTATCGATGATCATAGTAGATGGACTATTTTGTACTTTATCAAAATTAAGAATGAAGTGTTTGATTGCTTCAAAAATTATCTACCACATGTGGAGAATCATATAGGTAGATCACTCAAGAAGCTCAAATCTGATGGAGGGGGGGAATAACTCTCCAAAGAGTTTGATGAGTTCTTGTAGGATAAAGGTAACAAAAGGAACATACTCTCCTCAACTGAATGGAATTGCAGAGAGGAGAAACAAGACATTGGTTGGATCAGCTAGAACAATGCTTGAAGAGAAGAGGTTGCCACATTATCTATGGGGAGAGGCTATTTCAATTGTTGTGTATCTTGTCAATAGACTACCATCGAAATCACTTCAAGGTATGCCTCCTTATGAAGCATGGCATGGAAGAAAACGTCTTGGACATTGCATGGTGTTTGGTTGTTTAGCTTATGTTCATGTACAAATAAGAGATAAGCTAGATAAAAAGGCAACAAAGGCAATGTTTATTGGATATGACTCAACTTAGATGAGTTACAAAAGTTCTATAATCCGTCAACCAAGAAATTCATGACAAGTAGGGATGTTGTGTTTGAAGAACACAAATCTTGGTATGATGAAGAAAAACAAAAGGTAAATCTACCATATGATCTCAATTATCATTCTCTTCAATTAGGAAGCAAGCATGATACATAGGTCCATGATCCAAGAAGTGATACAAATGATGACTAAGATGAAAGACAAAAGGATTAAAAACTATGGAAGTCAAGAGGAAAAGCAAAGATAAAGGAGTGTGGAGAATGCTCCAAGCAAGCCCCTAGAAGATTAGCAAGTGAGAAGAAACAACTAGAAAGGTATGGATATGATTTTGCATTTGTTCCAAAGCATTCAATCTACTTTGAAAAAGACTCAATTTTGGAAGAACCCTCAACCTATGAGGAGGCAAAGGGAAAACGTCATTGAGAAAGGGCCATGAAAGAAGAAATAGATGCATTGAAGGAGATGGACACTCGAGATTTGGTTCCAATGCATCTAATCAAAAGGTGATTGATTGCAGATGGGTACATAAACTCAAAAGAAATTTTGATGGATCAATTTCTAGGTACAAGGCAAGATTAGTTGCCAAAGGATGCTCACAAAATCATGGGATAGAATATGAGGTAAAATTCTCACCGGTTGCAATGTGACTACAATTAGAACATTGACAAGTGTAGTTGCTGAAAGAAATTGGAGACTCCTCCAACTTGATGTAAAAAATGCATTTCTAAATGGTTGGATAAGTGAAGAGGTATACATGTCATAACCTCCAAGTTTTGAAAACCCTAATCATGCATGTTATGTTTGCAAACTTAAGGAAGCATTGTATGGATCGAAACAAGCTCTTAGAGCTTGTAATTATAGATCGGTTACAAACCTTCAAGATCAAGGATCTAGTCCTAGCAACTCAAATCCTTCTCTATTCAACAAAAGGATCACGATGAGGTTATCTATCTATTTCTACATGTACATGAAATAAGTGTGCAAGGATAAAGAGAAACATGCAACAGGAGTTCAAAATCAGTGATTTCGGTGAGCTGACATTCTTCCTAGGTATTTAGGTCATATACATAGACAAACAAACGTATTTGACTAGCAAGAGATATATTTAGGATCTACTTCTTAAGTTCAAAATGGAGAACTAAAAACTTGTAGGTACACCTTTGGGATGAATCATAAACTTAGTGTTTATGAAGGTGAGAAAATTGAAGACATTAAAGAATATCAAAGCTTGTTAGGTAGCTTGATATATGCTACTCATATAAGGCCAGAAATCTCATATAGTGTAGGAGTGCCAAGCCAATTCTTTCACTCGCTAAGAAGACCACACACGGATGAATATAAGAGAGTACTTAAGTACCTCAAAGGTACAATCAATGAAGGTATATTCTATCCTTCGTCTTCAGATTTGAATATCAAAGTCTATTCAGATGTAGATTGGGCAGGAGCTAAGGATGATAGAAGAAGTACCTCTGGTTACTTGGCATTTGCAGGTTCAAAGCTAGTGTCATGGAGTTCCAAGCAGCAACCAACAGTTGCTTTATCCTCAACTAAAGCTGAGTATAGAGCTTTGACCATGGAAACTCAAGAGGCAATATGGTTACAAACATTGTATACAGATTTGTTATTTTTCATTCACAAATGCCCAAAATAAAGAGATTGTAGTCGAGGGCATGAGCGACATGTGATAGATTGCTTAGAGAGGTTTACTGATCATGATCCATGGACTTTTAATTTTTTGAGAGTACAATGAATTGGAAAGACACTCACAACCCAACCTCATAAGATAGAGGCACCCATCTTATGTCCAGTCAAGATTTGAACTCAGGATTTTCTCCCAGAGACGCAAGGCATCAAACCACTAGGCTACACAAGGTCAGACACGATCCATGGACTTTTGTTCATATCCCTTGATATTTCTTGATTTATACCTTGAATCAACAAAAGCTCCAAATTTGAGCTACTTGGTATGAACCCATTTAGAAATGGGTACAATTGGACGGAAATCAAATGTCTCACAATCATCCTATAAACCTTCCATGCTTCCTGTGAGGAATGATCGTTATAGTCATTTATTCATTTAGACCTCATTTAACTTACAACTTATATAGGACCAGGCCCTTATGTGAGATTATCACATGGTATTTCATCATAATGGGGCCGTATAAAATAGATTATCATGGGAACAATTGTGATGTTTTATAAAAGTGATACGTTGAGCATCACAATCATGGTTAGGATTACGATTACAACTAGAGTTACAATTACAATAATGATTTTGATTATGATTATGGCTATGATTATGGTCATGGCTATGATAATGGTTTTATATGAATATAAATATGGTTATGGTTATGAAATGGAGTACATAACCAATGAAACGGAGTTGGATGATGTTTTTTTTTTAAATGGAGGTTCGGTCCAGGACTACTTCCCCGGGCTTTAACTTTGAAATTGCATTTGTACAAGGAAAGGCATAGTATCCATGGGACCCCCTTATCCCACAAGAACAAGGATTTACATAGCTGGGTTAAACTGCGATCACAACTAGAATGAGGCAGAACAAGCGGTAGCACATCAGCCACATGATACATGATTCCAATGTCATAGATATCCCTCACATGCTACTCATGAGGGTTGATCCCACTCCCGCCTCAAGAGACGAGCGGCCCAACCACCCGAACAATGGCCCGAGACGAGTTGTATGATGTTATAAACGTACACTTCATTGGAATTATCACACGACCGCATCAATCTCACTCCATGGCCTTGTACAATTATCTGTCATAATCTTCATCTATGAGCTCGCTACTTGCTTCTTTCTCTCTCTTGACGGAGCGCGTCAACTTCAATTGAAAGAGGAAATTACTTTCAACAAGGATTCGCTTTATGCAACGCACGCATGAATGCTTAAAAATCGAAAATAGTTGCTCACCGATCGTATGCTTTTTCTAATAAAATCTGTACGTGACAAAAGATCCTTCATCGACTTTTAACGTATATATATTTTGTCGGCTTCGTCCAATCTCTATTTCATGACATCGAGAGTATATGGTAACAACGTACATCCTATTGTTTTTTAGCCCCTTTTAATGGCACTAAACTTGGCTAGATTCGATAAATCATGGTTGCTCCTACTTTTTGCTTTTTCTTTTGCTTTTTCAGCGTTAGTCCCTCCTGTACGTTCTTTTTCTTTTTAAGTTTGCACTTGTCCGTTGTCATGGTATCTTCTTCTTTCTCAAACCTTTCTACCTCCTTCAAGGGAATCGTTGGTGGGGCTTATGTCGCCACACTTGTAAGATTTTGGACATGTCCACCACGCCTAAGAGTGGTTTCACATAAGGCTGGTGAAACTAACATACAAAATGAGCAAATTCCACCTGAAAATACTCAAACATACATAGGTCCTCCACCCTATTCAGACATAGGGTGGAACATTGAATATTTTATTTAGAGCCTTCACCCTATGTGAATACACAATAAAGAGATGGATACAATAAACATTTGTAATGTAAATTATATATTTTCAGTCAATAATCAATAGAAAAATTCCATGCCTACAAA
The DNA here is from genome assembly GCA_020310875.1 of Ceratopteris richardii. Lineage (NCBI taxonomy): Eukaryota > Viridiplantae > Streptophyta > Polypodiopsida > Polypodiales > Pteridaceae > Ceratopteris > Ceratopteris richardii. The sequence goes on from CM035422.1 coordinate 71,543,942, forward strand.
ATGAACTCGAGTTCCACCCAAGGGTAGAGGAGGGAGGTTGGAAGGTTTTCTAGAAGTCTGTTCCGTGACCTGGCAAATAGACAAGGCGAGGACTCCGGCCTTATGTGAATGATGCAAAACAGATGCCATACAAACATTGGTTGATACCCGTCTAGCCTCAATGCCACCGCCTTGTCTGAGATGGCTCTAAGCAAAAGCAAAGGCAAGACAAGCAAAAAGCACTGTGCACTCTTCTCTTCATGCAAGCTGCCAAATTTTTTGCTCTCACATGTTGGTTATCCTTGTCTTCCCCCTCTTTCTTCTCCTTCTCCTCCTCCATATATTCTTTCTTTCATATATTTTTTCTATCATATATATATATATATATATATATATATATATATATATATATATATATATATATATAAGGCGAATTATTGATTTGTGTCCATCAAATGTCTGTTCAACTTTGTGTACACCTCTAAAAATCGTTGCCTATCAAAATCCATAGATTTGCTTTCTGTTAACATTTCCAGTGAATATATTTCCCATCTTTTTTGTTCTATGTTTGAAGCCCACCTTCACATCTATTACTAACACTATGTTCGAACACTACTCCTATTTTTTATCATGACATCTTCTACGGATTCCTTGCTATTAAATTACCGTTTTGTTTGTATAACAATTACAGTGATCTCTGTCTCTGCACGGTATAAGGGGCACTGATGTTGGCTTTCGTTCATGTTCAGCTCAAACTTCAGGCCTCTCTTGGTATAATCAGCCTTCGGGCATGTGATTCATTTATCGGCCTTCGGACTCATTAAGGACTAGTCATTCTCATCTGGTCTTAGGGCCATCCCTTCCCTAACTCTACTCTAGCTGGCCTTTAGACTCTATATCCTGGCAATGCGAGGCATCTAACCCTTACTTTGTGGGATATTGGGGGTCCCATGGGTGCTACCTATACCTTCATCTGTATCTTTCCATTAATTCAAGCATATTAAGAGGAGGTTAGGTCACATATCAAACTTTCTTTTTAAAAAAAATACAATGAACTCTATCTAGGGACAACAGAGACCTTGGTTGGATCATTGCTCGTGTTCTCTCCATCCTCGATGGTACCCAAAGGATCGGATATGATGCGGTCTTGTGGAAAGCTTGGAATGAGATGAAGCCATTGTACTTCATCCGTAACGAGTAGCAGTAAAGCTCAATGAAGTATCCCTGACATATACCGGTGTGACCACGATACATGTCAGAGAAACAAAAAACTGGTACGTGTCATCCTGGATCATCACATGTTGAGCTTGATATCTCAACACTCCCCCTCAAGCTCAACGTCATATCCTGTAATCCAAGCATCTCCGGAAACTTCTTCAACTTCTCTGCTCCAAGTGCGCCTTTGGTGAAAATATTAGCAACCTACTCATTTGTTCTCACATAAACAAGATCAATATCACCTGCTAATACCTTCTCTCTAACGAAGTGATAATGTACTTCGACATGCTTTGTTCTTGCATGGAAAACAGGGTTCCGTGCTAATTGTATGCTGCTAAGATTATCACAATAGATAGTGATAGGCTTTTGCACTTCCACACCTAAATCTCCAAGTAACATCTCCAACCATGATGCCTCACATGCTTCCATTGCAGCACCTCTATACTCAGCCTCTGTACTCGACAAAGCAATAGTGGGTTGCTTCTTGCTGCTCCATGTAACAGCTCCACTCCCAAGTGAGAATAGAAAACCACTAGTGGATCTTCTATCTGTAATGCTACCAGCCTAATCTGCATCGGTGTATCCATAAACCTGCAAATCTACACCAACCTCATAAAACAATGCATAATCCAAAGTAGCACTCACATAATGTAGAGTGTGCCTCAAAGCATCCAAATGTGGCTTCCTAGGAACCTGCATAAATTGACTTTCAAGTCCAATAGTATAGCTTAGATCAGGCCTTGTAATTGTGAGATATATAAGACTTCCCACAATTTTCCTGTACATGGTAGCATTTTCCAATGCTTCACCTGATGTAGTATCCAACTTCAAATTCTGATATAATGGCATAGAAATTGGCTTATAACCATCCATATCATACTTTTGCAGCATATTCAAGGCATATTGCCTTTGCGACATCCATATACCTATTTCTGAGGGTTGAATGTTTCCTCATAATCAATGCCATATGTCTGTGCATATCCGTTAGCTACCAATCGTGCTTTATATCTGCTTATGCTACCATCAGCATTATGCTTTACCTTGTAAACCCATTTGCAGCCTATGGGTTCCTTTCCTTGCGGCAATGGAACCAGCTTCCATGTATCATTTCCATAAAGTGCAACCATCTCCTCATCCATAGTTTTTTCCCAATCTGCAATTCCAATTGCATCTTCAAAGCAAGAAGGTTCAGCATCTTGTATTACCTTTGTCATGTAGGCACAATGACGAGCCATGTAACTATCATATGTCAATCGTTGCACTGAATTTCGCATCCTCCCAGATCTTCTTGGTCCTGGGTCACTTCTCCTTGTATCATCTCCATGTGCCCTTCTTACTTCTGGAGTCTTCACAGAGGGTAATCCAAGTTCCTCATCAAGACTCTTTTCTGAACCGCTTGAATCTCCATCAACGTCTTCAAAACAAGCACATGTTTTATGACGAGCAGAAAGCTTTTCTTTACCTTTCTTGGATGTATTTGATGAATTTGCTGGACTAAAATTTACACGTAATCTTCCACTCCATGGATTTGAGTTGGAACTATTGCTTGGTGATGCATCCGGTCCACTCAAAACCTGAGATTCTGCACTTGATTTTTCAACATTTTCTTTGTCATTTGGTTCAAGATTCAGTCCTTCTTTGGCATTTGCATAGAAGCTTGCATTTCATCAAATACCACATTTCTGCTCACCTTTACCTGTCGTATGAGTGGGTTATAACATTTATATCCCTTTTGCTCAAGGGAGTATCCAATGAAGACACACTTTTTTGATTTGGATCAAGCTTCGTCCCCAATTCATCTGGGACATGTACATATGCAATACAACCAAAAACTTTCATATGTGATAAGTTTGGCTTTTTACATGTAAACTTCTCTTCAGGTGTAACTTGATGTACAACAGCAGTCGGAGTTCTCTTCATGATGTATACAGCAGTATGCACAGCTTCTGCCCAATAACAATGAGGCATATTCTTCTAAGCCATCAAGACTCTTGCTATTTCTACAATATGTCTATTTTTGCGTTCAGCAACACCATTCTGTTGTGGTGTGTACCTGCATGAAAACTGATGCCGAATTCCATGATTTTTTAGAAAACTATTGAACTCATTTGACATGTATTCACCTCCTCCATCAGATCTTAATGTCTGAATGTACTTCCTTGTCTGCTTTTCCACCATAACTTTAAAATTCTGGAAGTGAGTGAACACCTCGCTCTTCTCTTTCATGAAATATACCCATACTTTGCGTGTATGGTCATCAATGAAAGTAACATAAAACCTGCAACTTCCCATAGATGTGGTCTTTGGTAGACCCCAAACATCTGTATATACTACTTCTAGTACATACTAACATGCTTGTCATGTGGAAATGATGCTCTTGACTATTTACCAAATTGACATGCTGCACATACCTTTTGCATTTCTGCAACTTTGAAATTTGGTAGTCCATGGAAATCTCCTTTGACTGCATCAATTTCAGCCTTTGCAAGTTTGCATGTCCAATCCTTTTGTGCCACATCTCTATATCTGCAATAACTCCTACACCTTTTGCAAACATGGCTTCATTCATTTTAGGAATCTTCACATTTAAGGTGAACATCCTACCCACTTTGTTTCCTTTGGCAACCAATCGTCCATCCTACTTGTACTCTTCTACATATAATCCATCAGCAGTGAACCTGACTTGTAATCTCTAGTCAACCATTTGTCCAACAGAAACCAGATTCTTTGTTATATTTGAAACATGCAGCACATCAACAAGATGTTTTACCTTCCCGTCCTCCATTGACAATGCTATGTTTCCTATATGCTCAATAGGATGTCACCTGTTTCAACATATCCAGGAACTGGCATTTTCTGCAAACTACTAAACCATTCTGCATGAGTGCTCATGTGATTTGAAGCACCTGAATCAACATACTAGACATTATTATTTGATTTTGAAATACCAGCAGACATCGTATTCATCATGTGATGTTGAACCATGAACAACTTCTTAGAATCATCTACACTTGTGGATGAATAGTTGTTTTGCTGCCTTCTGTTATTTTGATTCTTCAACCTGCAATCACGTTCAAAGTGTATAGGTTTACCACAATTCCAACATCCTTTACTATCATTAGCTGAATCATTTCTTTGGAAATTTCTGTGGCCTCTCTGGCTCCCCCTACCTCGAAACTGTTCTCTTCCTCCTGCATGATTCTGTTGTTGACCTTGGTCTTGGTTATTGTTTCCTCTTCCACTTCCCAATCCTCTACCTCTGCCTCTTCCTCTGTCAAAGTAGAATACCTACTCAAAATTGGGCTTTCCTTGGGAGTTTCAATCCTTACCAAGATTCTTTTCTTCAGTAATCAGCATAGATACCAGATCAACAAAATTTGAAATATTTTCCCTGGTCTGTATGGAAGTTCTGAACTGCTTATATATAGCTCCTAAACCATGAAGACACACTTCCATCTTATCATCATCATCTACATTCACGCCAATAGATGCAAGTGACTCACATATGCTTTTGATCTTCAAGGTGTAGTCACTTACCGACATGTTCTTCTTCTCCAATGTATGCAGCTCGTTCTTGAGTTGCAATTTCCATGCCTTTGTATTGGTCTCATACAATGTGACCAAACTGTTCCAAGCCTCTTTTGGAGTCTTGGCATCCTATATGTGTCCAATCATGCTATCCTGTATGCTAACAAATAGCCATTACATTACCTTTCGTGCTCCTTGATTCCATTCCTCATATGCTCTTACCTGATCTGCAGTCTGATTCCTTTCTGGTAACTGCGGAGCATTTTCATTATCTCCTTTGATGTACTTCCAGTAGCCTTTTCCCATCAGGAAATTCGTCATTTTGAATCTCCAAGCATGGAATTTATTATTGTCCAGCTTATCGCCCATAAGCTGACTCATTCCATTTGCGTTTGCCATTTCTGCAGCAATTCACAACACTGCAAAACACTACAAGCAGCACTTCTGCTTGAACATTGTCGCACTATGACGTGACATTTTGATCTCAGAAGAACACAGTTTTCGTGTATCAACAGTACACGGAATCGCTTGAAATTCTGGATCTAGAATATATGAGTGTTGCCAAACACAATGCAAGTTACAGTTTCTGAAACTGACCTAGTTTTTCTACGGGCCCCACCTTGCAGGCTCAAAACGGAGGTCAAGATGGCTCCGAAACTTCGATCTGACAAAAACGAGTGAACCTAAAGGGATAACTCACGAAAATATTTTGAGGTCTTCTACCTTCACGCCGATTTTCGTAGCAAATGGAGGTCTTTTGTGAATCACGTTTTCTCCATGCCTTGCTGCGTACTCTTCATCGTCGCCTTCTCCACGAGGTCTTTATAGCCACGCTGGCTTTGATACCATGTCACGAGAAAGGAGATAAGGAAGAGAGCTCACACACACACTCTAACTCTCAAGGAGAAGCACACACACAAATTGAGACAAGGAAGAATGATCTTCTTCTTCTTCTTCTTCTATTACATAAAAAGGAATGTACAAGAATGACCTAAAAAACAAGAATACAACAAATGCAATATATAAAGATCAGTACATAAGGAAAAACCTAATGTCCACGAATGAGTGAGCTGGCAAGGAACAAATGTGCCATCACTCTCGGTAGTTAAATAAGCTCAATGAAGTATCCCTGATATATATTGGTGTGACCACTATACATGTCGGAGAAACAAAAAACTGGTACGTGTCATCCTAGATCATCACATGTTGAGCTTGATATCTCAACAGGGGGAACCTCTTAGAGAAGAAAAAAAAATACCTCGACAGTCCTAGAGTGTTCGCATACATCACTACCTAAATATATCAATATCTATATCGTACCCGCTCAAGCTCTCATATTGCTTTCTTTGCATCATATTGCTATGCAATGGTTGCCTCTAGTCTTTGTGACAAGGACGAGCCTATTTCTTTTGATGAATCATAAAATTAATAAAATTGGATGGTTGTTATGCAATCAAAATATGATCCTACTATGAAGAATGGTACTTGGTCTTCATGTGATTTGCCTCGAATGAGACCTTTGCTCCCACATGATGAATGACCACTATTCATAGCATTTGTGCACTTGAAGCTCATCATGCTTGGAATGTACATCAATTGGACATTCAAACGACATTTTTGAATGATAATTTACATGAAAAAGTGTATGTAGGGCATGAAAACAAAGTGTGAAGGTTGAAAAAGGCATTATATGGTTTAAAGCAAGCATTACGTGTTTGGTCTCATAATTTACATCACACGGTTTTGAGAACAATCCAACTGAGAGCACTTTTATATGTTAAGTGTGCAAATGATGTATGTCTAATCATTATTGCATATGTTGATGACATGCTGCTCACTGGTCCTAATGAGAAGCATATTGCTAAATTTAAGGCTGATTTGCATGCCTCTTTTTTTATGTCACGTTTGGAGCATTTGCATCATTATTTGGGCATCTATGCAAATTGATTGGCGAATAGCTTTGTGTCAATCAAAATATATTGACATCTTATTGCAACATTTTGGCCTTAATAATTGCAAACCTATCGTCACTCCCATGGAAACAAGTTTATGGTTGAGTCATCATGAGCTAGAGATGCATTTGATGTTGTTCTCTATCAGCAAGCTGTTGGATGCTTCATTTACTTGTGCATAACACGGTCTGATATTCAGTTTGCTATCTCTCAAATGAGTAGGTTTATGTATTGCCAAGGTGTCAAGCAATGGGAGGTGCTTAAGCGCATCATTCACCACTTGAGTGGTATCCGACTACTTGGATTGCTTTATTCCAAGGGGGGAATTATTACAACTAGATTTACATGCTTTTTCCAACTCAATTACATTCATGTTTCCACTAATGTTTTTTACTTCATGCTTGGTGGCTCATACATACCTTGATTGAGCAAGAAAGAGCCTACTGTGACCACTTCTAGTTTCAATAACCCCTCAATAGAGAATCAAAATATAAAACACCCACTTCCAATTCCAAGAGCACCCTGATAAAGAACCAAATAAAATAGTTCTGCTTAGTGCCAACAACCCATCCCCAATCTCCAGTGTTTGATATTGTTACTAGTACAAACACTTTGTGAAGCAGCAGTTATAACCGGAAGTGTTCGAACTTCGACCTGCTTTGAGAAAGAAGGGAATCGGGATACATCATACAAGTTAGTAGTGACAATTCCCCGTCTTTAAGTTTTCGGACATCTAGTTTTCTGTCGTTTTCCGGGACGAGTCTCAGTACAGAGTCCGCTGCCCGCACTCCGGACTCTGGAGTATAGACTGCCTTGGCCTTGTTTTCTTGCCTGGTAGTAGGGCCCATCTCCGACGCGATGGCTCCTGCACTGCTACATTACATTTCTTGCCTGGTAGTAGGGCCCATCTCCGACGCGATGGCTCCTGCACTGCTACATTACATTTATAGGCTTATAAACCGCACATGGCACCGAAATACCAGTCTGCATCCTGACTTCCGGCTTACCCCGCGCCCCACTCCCAGATTCGCGAATAGAGACCAGGCTGAATGAAGCACGGAATTTCTAACCTGCAATAGTTGAAAAATAAACTATAGGCTGTTGATATGGGAAGAGGTTTCTAGCAAAGGGTATCTCCCTTGTTCCATTAACACTGGGGTTATCAAGCTTATTCATAAGAGAGGTCCCAAAGATGACCTTAATAACTGGAGGCCCATCACCTGCCTAAATACCTTATACAAAATTTTTGCTGCTACCCTTGCTAGGAGAATTAGTCCTCTGATGAACCAGTTTATTCTTCCTGAACAAAAAGGCTTTATTAAAGGTAGGTTTATTCTTGATGCCATCATCTCCCTCTGGGAAGGTATGGATTATGCTAAAGAGTCTGGTCAAGACTATTACTTCCTTAAAATTGATTTTGACAAAGCTTATGACAAGATTGAGTGGGACTTTATCTTGGAGTCTCTCCATGACTTAGGGTTGGGAAGGAGATTTATTAAGTATGTGAGTACTTTGTTTGGAAACGCTTTTTCTAGAATTTCTATTAATGGTCACATGTCTGAACCTTTTAAATTGGCCAGATCTATAAGACAAGGGTGCCCTCTGGCCCCTCTTCTTTTTGCCATTGCTAGTGATGCTTTGGGATGGTTAGTGAAGGATGCTCTGGTTGATGGGCAAATTAATGGTGTGTGCATTCCTAACTCCCCTGCCCCTTTATGTCTTCAGATGTTTGCAGATGATACCAATGTAGTCCTAAGAAATGATCCCCAGTCCCTTACTAAGTTTCTGGACTGCCTTGATGTTTTTTGTTTGGCCAGTGGCTCAAGGGTCAACCACAGCAAAACTGGCTTTAAATCCTCTAATAATGATACTCCAGACATTATTTCTCAGCTTGGTTGTAGTATAATAAAAGAAGGGGTGATTTTTAGGCTTCTAGGTATCCCGATGGGGTTTAATGTCTCTTTTGATCAAAGGTGGGATTGGGTGTGTGATAAATTCAAAAAAGGTATGGCTCTGTGGTATGACTCTAACTCCTCCCTTCCCCATCGTTCTTTTATTCTGAACCACTATGTTTTGCCTAAACTTGTTTATTTCCTGTCTTGCTGGACTCCTTCCAAAAAGCAGCTTAACCAGGTAATCTCTCTGGCCAAAAGATTCTTATGGGGAGGATCGGCCAACAGAAAGAAAATTGCCAAAGTATCTTGGGATATTTGTTGCATGAATAAAGAAAATGGGGGTCTGGGGGTGAGATGCCCAAAAAAAATGGCAGACATCCTGTCTGCCAAATGGATTCTTAGAAGCATTGGCAACAATGAGATCTGGGCTCATCTTATTCAAAGATCTGTCAACAAATTTTTTCTGACCAACTACAGGGCTTGGAATAATATTAATCTTTGGGACATTATCACCTGCCCTCACCCCATAACCCCTGTTGGAAGTCCTCTGATCTGTAGATTCTGGAAAGCTTGGTTCAAAGCTAAAGGTGGTCTTTGCCCTTCTGACAAGCTGTCTGAAATGGCTCAATTTTACTTACAGGAATCTCCATGGCTGGGGTGGTTGGCTCATTGGAACAATGGGGACATCTCAATCAAGGAACATAAATGCCATAGGAAGTTTGGTTACAAAACTGGGAAAGACTTTATGTCTAATGGGAAGGTAAGGTCGGACAATGATTTGGTCAATATAAATAATGCTTCTGCTGCCTGTTTGCAGGTTTTGCTGTCTCACAAGGAGATTCTGGCTGAACAATTGACCCGGTGCAAATGGAAGGATCTAAAGCTTCAAGATGTTGCAGAGTCCATTTACAAGAACTTCAAGAAGAAGAAAGGCTCGATGGATGGTATCACTACTAAGTTGAACAAAATATGGAATCTGAGCTGGTCTTCTGCTCAGTGGTCATATAGGTTTAAAGCTCTGTGGGCTTATCCAGAAAGCAGCAAACAGTCATGTCTTCAATGGTTGATAATTCATCAAGGGCTGTGGGTGGGCCCCAGAGTCAGGAAAATATTTATTGATGGTGGTAAATGTGCATTTTGTGGCAGGGTGGAGGATGTTTTTCACCTTTTCTATGATTGTGTTCATGCCAAGCCTTTCTGGAATTGTGTTGATAACTTCCTTCACTACAGTAAAGCTCCCAAGCTTCAAAGAATGGATGCCTTGATCGGCTGTTGCAAAAATATGGATCTCCTCCTGTGGAATATTTGGCGTGGCCACATCTTGTGGGCAATATGGCTTAGCAGGAATAACCAGGTCTTAGGCAATGGGAGAAAGAATTTCCTGATTCCCCTATATCACACTCTGAAAAGAGTTTCTGATAATTGTATAAAATGTATCACCAAACCCTCTCTTCCCTCTCATGATCTCCACTGTATCCTAGCTGATCACCACTTTACAAGATGGAAAGTGTTATTGAGCCAGTTGTATTCCCATTGCAGGTTTGCCATGGTGGCATCTTTGTGACTCTTAGAGTTTAAAGTGCTCCTGCCCCCTGCACAGATGTAATTTTACCCTGTTAATTTATATTTTCCTGTTTATCTCAAAAAAAAAAAAAAAAAACTATAGGATGCTCTAATGATTCCTGATTCCGGAGTTTCTTTTTTTTAAAAGACATACTCAAATATATATATGGACTGGAAATTACAACGTAGAGAGCGAGACATGCTGAAATATGTGGACTCGAAATTACAACATAGAGAGCAAGACATGCTCAAAGGCATAAGAGGATTCAAGAGGCCATTACATTAAAGGGCAAACTATGCTCTCAAATATATGGAATGGAAATCACAACATCGAGCAGCACATGCTCAAATACAAGAGAAGATCATATCAAATCTAACATTTGAGTACAAAGAGAGGAGAGTATCTCTCCATTGGTTGAGGGGGTGCTTTTCATTACAATAGAGACTAAGAGACCTGAGAATTGTCAGGTAGAACAATTTTAATAGCTTTGACACATTGGATACCAATAGCCCTAAAGTCCATGTAGTGTAGGTGGGTTGGTTTGGCACTTAACTTTTGAGGCAGAGGTCTTGTGTTCAGCTTCCTGACTAGACATGTAATGACTTTAGCTAGTTTCAACTAATTGTAATTTTGTCTAACCCTTGCTTTGTGGAATATGGGGGTCCCGCGAGTACTATGCCTAGTCACTTGAATAGTTGTTTTCTTAAAGTTGAAGCTTGGGGGAGTAGACACTTGCCGAACCTCCATTAAAAAAGAAAAATATCCCTAAAGCCCAGAGAGAAAGAGAAACAAAAATTCTTCTTGCCACTCTTGAAAATGGATTCATTCCTACTCAACCAAACATTCCAAAGAATGTGAGCTCTCCCCAAGTTCCACAGGATAAGACCAAATAATTGGAGTGATCTCCCATTTTAAGAAGTCTCCCATTTCCATTCAATCCATAATCAATAAACTGAACAGGCAATGGAACCTTCATTGGAACTCGCACCAACGAAAATAGAGATTCAAATGTATTTGGGCCTTTCCTTATTCCCAAAAACACTCAGTTCTTTTGTGGATGATTCTCCATAAGGGCATCTCAGCCAATAGCAAGGCTACGAAACTCAATATTGGTACAGGTAGATGCTTCTTTTGCAACAAAGAAGAAGATATTTCCCATATGTTTATCATCTGTTGGCAAGCTCAGAGATTATGGAAAAGCATCAACACTTATCGTACCACTGCTGGTCTTTCTAAGTTGGGGTATATGGAAATTCTTCTTGGTGTCAGTAACAAGATGGACATTGTCAGTTGGCAATTACTTAGGACTCAAACCCTGTGGTCCATTTGGAAAAATAAGAACAACAAAACTTTTCACAGTCACCCTTCTAACTATCTTTTTTCTTATCCAACAGGCATGGTTTAGCGGATGTCACTTGTACTCCTATGCAGATGGCTAGGGTTCAAGTCCCACCCGGGGCTAAATGCCTCAGAGTTCTCCAAGAAAGGTGCCTCTACCTTATGAGGTTGGGTGTGTGCGTCTTTCTGATTCATTGTACTCTCTCTCTCAAAAAAAAAAAAAAAAAAAAACTATCTTTTCTCTTGTACTCTTGAGACTAAGAACATCATTAAGATTTGTAAGAAAGCCATGGTTGATACCCCAGTCATCCCAAGTTCTCCCACGAGATCATTTGTAAATTTAAGCCCTCTAGATGGAGAGACAAAATGCTCGCCATGTATTCCAAGCCGAAGTTAAACCTGTTATATCTCCCGAAATACCTTTGTAAGATTGCGTGCGGGCTTGCCCTCTGTACATAAGCAACTCTTTGTATTAATATTAATATTAATCTTTTTCTTTCTTGCTCAAAAAAAAATATATATTTTTCTTCCTTACATTAGCAGCTCTTTGTATTGATATTAATATTTATCTTTTTCTTCCTTGCTCTGTATTAATATTAATATTAATACAGAGATGGGGGGTATGCTACTACTATGAGGGAGAATCTGCAGGAGGCCATTGGGTTCTTTACCAATGTTTTCTCTAGGTCTCCCAAGAGAGGGGAGGATATCCAGAGGGCCAGGGCCACCATTGCTCTGAAAAGGAAGAAAATGATTCCTCAGCCTCTGGCCTCTTGCCTGGACCTGCCCCTCTCTGCTGGTGAGATTAGAGAAACCATTAGTAAATTGAAGCCCTGTAAATCTCCTGGGCTTGATGGTATTCCTAGTGAGTTTTTTCATGAGCTAGCTGATTTCATTGTGCCCATTATTCTGTTGGTGTGGTAAGAGGCCAATAGAAGGGGTTCTCTTTCCACTTTTATCAATGCTGGAGTTATCAAGTTGATCCATAAGAAAGGGGATAAGGATGACCTGAACAATTGGAGACCTATCTCCTGTCTGACCTCTTCGTATAAAATTTTTGCCTCTACCTTGGCCAGGAGACTCAGTCCGATTATGGATAAGATTATTCTTCCTGAGTAGAAAGGGTTCATCAAAGGTAGATATATCTTGGATGCTATTATTTCAATTTGGGAAGGTCTTGATTATGCTCAAAACAATAAAATAGATTCCTACTTTTTCAAGGTTGACTTTGATAAGGCTTATGATCGGATTGAGTGGGACTTTATCCTTCAGTCCGTGCAGGACATTGGGGCTGGTAGAAGGTTTATTAAGTACACAAGTATTCTGCTGGGTAATGCTAATTCTAGAATAGCTATGAATGGTTATCTCTCTGACCCCTTTCTGTTGTGTAGATCTGTTAGGCAAGGATGTCCCCTCGCTCCTCTCTTATTTGCTATCACTAGTGACTCCCTTGGTTGGCTTATAAAAGATTGCATGGAACAGGATACTATTAAAGGTCTGAATATTCTTGGTGCCCTTTCCCCTCTTGGTTTCCAAATGTTTGCTGATGACACAAACATGCTCACTTTGGCTGATAGTTTGTCTGCTGAAAGTTTCTTGCATTGTCTTAATGTTTTTTGCACTGCCAGTGGTTCTGTTGTTAATCATACTAAAACTGGGTTTTATGCCTCTAATAAAGAAATTCCTGATTGTATTAAAAACAATAAGTGTGAGATCTTTAAAGAAGGCAATATTTTCAGACTGCTCGGTATTCCTATGGGCTTTGGGGTGTCTTTCGAGCAGAGATGGATGTGGGTGTTTAATAAAGTTAGATCTAAGGTCTTCCATTGGATGGCTTTTCAACAAAACCTTTCCCAAAGAGCTTTTGTGCTTAAGCATTATATTCTCCCTGTCTTGACTTATTTCTTTGCCTGCTGGATGCCCAATAAAAAGCAGATTGCCCAGGTCATTGCCCTATCCAGAAGATTTCTTTGGGGGGGGTACTCAGAATTCCATTAAAATTCTTAAAGTTGCTTGGAGTACTTGTTGCATGAAAAAGGATGAAGGGGGGTTGGGCATTATATGCCCCTCTAAGATGGCCATCCAAATGGCTGGCAAGTGGATCCTTAGGGCCACTGTCACTAACGATTTTGGGTCTGCTCTGATTAAAAGAAATCTTGCTGAGTTTCATGTTTCAGGTCACAAAAGCTGGACTAACCTCTCCTGGTGGGATGTCATTACCTCTCCTGTTATGATCACTCCCAAGGGAAGTAAACTTGTTTGTTCATTTTGGAATGCTTGGATGGTGATTAAGGGAAACTATAAACTGCCTGTTTATTTCAAGAATAACTCCTCCTTCATTTTGCAAAGTTCAATGTGGATTGGATGGTATTCTGATTCTAACCCCCCTATCCTGTCCATTAGGATGAACAAGTGCAGGAAAATGGGATTTAACGACTCGAACTCTCTGTATAACGGGAGCCAGTTGAGAGAAAGCAACTTTATCCAAGAAATTAATGGGCTGTCTACTGGATGTAAACAGGTGCTGATGCTAAAAAGAAGCAACCTGATCGACTTGCTGGACAATTACTTATTTCACAAAAAGATTGACATGGCGAATGTTGCTGACAACATTTACAATAGCTTCAGAGCCACTAGGTTCTCTGTTAAATGGGACATTAACAAGCTCAACTCCAAGTGGAGGACTCAATGGAATAGATCTCAATGGAAGTACAGATTCAAGACAATTTGGGCTTTCCTAGGAATATTAACATTGGTGCTGGAAAATGTCCTTTCTGTGGTCAAATTGAAGACATCTTTCATCTGTTTGTTAACTGTAGAAATGCTCAAAAGTATTGGCTTCCTCTTAATATGTACTGTGCTGCCAAAGGTCTTCCCCAGCTTGGATACAAAGAGATTCTCCTTGGAGAAAGTAATGGCCTGGATATTGCTTTGTGGCAGATGTTAAGAGCTCACATCATTTGGTACATTTGGAAAAGCAGGAACGACAAGCTTTTTTCTAACCAACCAAAAGATTACATTTTCTCTTGTACTCATAATATGAAAAAAATTTTCCTGTTATGTAAAAAAGCTATCTCTGATGCCCGAGATAGGAATACCGACCAAATGTATATCATTAGAGGGACTAGACCCAATAGATGGAAAGAGGCCTTGCTTAAAGTGTATTCCTCAGTTAGGCTTTCCGTGATTCAGTTTTTGGAAGCCCTGTGAGCATTGCTCCTGTGACTGGTCTTCTGTTGTACATGGTCTTCTGTTATACATCATTTTCCTGCATCAATTTTAATATTCCTGTTCTCTCAAAAAAAATATTAATATTAATCTTTTTCTTCCTTGCTCAAAAAAATCGGAGTCAAAAAGTTAAGTTTTGTGAGACTTTTTTTTGGACGCTCAGACTATGGAAACCCTAGCTCTGGCGGCCCGTGCGATGGCGGGATCCTAGCTCCAGTCGTTGGTGCTGGCCCCTTTGGGGGCGGTCCTGTTCGCGTCGGCTCCCCTGTTGAGACTTTTGCTCTCAGAGTGGTCTCTGTGGTTGCTGAGTGCTGTCGACTCCCCGCTGTTGGTCTGCATGGCGTTGCATGAGGCGTTACAAAATGGATTATCCCAAGGAAGCTTGCGGGAAGGTCCATCAGGTAAGAATCTTAGCCCCTTAGTCAGAGGCGAGCAGTCGATGGTTGAAAATCGAGATGAATCTTGGAGTTTCATATCCTCGCTTAGTAACAGGAGCTCTGCTGGCATCATTGGCCCTCCAAGAGACTTGCATGCTAAAGATGTTGGGGCTTTTCACTCAGGTAAGAAGAATGACTCTCTGCATGCTGCCGAGGGAATGTGTGGTGATAAACTTGGCCAATATAAGTGTGATCTGAGTAACAGTGTCCTAGGTAAACATGATGGGTCTTACGCTTCAGCCCTTAAACAAAGGAAACTCGATGGGTTTGACTCTTTTGATAATGTTGCGTTCATCAGTAGCTCTTCAGGTTCTGTTGACCTAAAAGGCAAAAAGAAAATTAACGAAGGCCAGTGCGATGGGATTAACTTAGATTTTGTCAATAACGTTGATGAGGATAATACTTTAGTTATAGACAAGAGCTCCCTTAACAACTGGCACAATGTTCTGTATGAAAGAGCTCTTATTGGTCTCTGTCATGGACCAAGACCACCCCAAGAAGTGATTAAGGGATGGATTAAAAACAGTTGGACTAACAGGGGTATTAGGCTAAAATACGTTCAATTTCTGCCAAACAACTTCTTTCTGTTCTTTTTTGAAGACTCAAATAGTGTTCTGCAGATCATGTCAGAAGGACAATGGCTAATCAGGAATATTCCTTTATCTATGTTTAGATGGTACCCAGGCTTTAATCCGAAGGGGACAAAACCCACCAAGGTGCCAGTGTGGGTGGAGTTCCCTGATCTCCCAGTTGAGTTCTACCCCTGGGTTCAACATTTAGGAACAATGACTAGAAAGGTTTTAGGACAAAAGCCCAGGACTGAGTTAAACCCTAAATGGGACCCCCAGATTCTTGTTGAGGTTGACATTTCAAGAGAAGTCAAAACCACAATAGTGCTTAAGGACTCTGAAGGTTGCATGCTACATGAACAAAAGGTTAGATATAGGAATCTCCCCAATGCTTGCTTTAATTGTTTTAAACAAGGCCATTTAATAAAAGAATGTCCTCTGCTTGACATTAAGAAGGACAGTTCTGAAGAAAAGTTTGAGCAAAAGGGTAAGGCTAAACAGCAGGAGACTAACAACAATATTAAGCAGAATGTCAAAGTGAAGAAAAAAGTTGTTAATAAATGGAGTAACAGATTTGATGTTCTGTTAGAGGAGGTATCTAACCCCTTTCAGGTTGAAGAAGAAGAAGCTGGCAAGCAGGACTCAGGTACTCTGGATGTAGGAGAAGCTCATCAATCCTCCCCTGCTCAAATTAATGAGGGAGAATGGACCTACGTGAGTAATAGGAGAAATATGAAAGGTAATCAGGTTTCTGATGGTATTAATAACCCCACCAGTGCTGATGAAAATGTTCCAGGACAAGCTCTTCAGGATGATTTTTCTAGACAGGTGTCTCAACAGGATTATGAACAAATTGTTCAAATACAAAAGAATGCTGGAGATACTGAAGATGTTGAAATGAATATTGATGATGTTAGAGGTTCTCCTAAACAGGTTAAATCCAAAAGGAAAGATACGGTAAGGATCTCTGGATCGGTCATTAAGCCTCTTAAGAATATCAGAAAGTAAGTTGGTCCCCCCTCCTTTTGGTTTAGGTATGAACTCTCTCAAGATTCTTTCTTTAAACATCAAGGGAATCACTGACCCTGTTAGAGGCAAAATAGTTAATAGTTGGTTGAAGGATCTTAATTTGCTTCCTGAATTTATTTGTCTTCAAGAGTTGAAGGTAGGTGGTTTTGACCTGAGGACTAATCTTCAAATTGTTTCCAGTAACCACTTTTGGTATTTTACAGATCATTGCAATAAGAAGGGTGGTGCTGCCATAGGTATTGCTGCTAATCTTGTTCATTGTGTTGAAGAAGTTATCCTTAGTGATACTCACCAATGGCTGGCCTTGAAGTGTAAGGATCCTATTAATTTTACCATTGTTAGTGTTTATGCTTCTAATAATCCTGGTAGCAGAACTTCTTGCTGGAAAGAGCTGAGTAAGTTGAATGAAGATACCATTCTGGTTGGGGATTTCAACATGGTTTTTTTAGAAAAGGACAGAAAAGGTAATCATGACAACACTTTACAGGGTTCTGAAAAAAATGAGTGGCTCAACATGGTCAATAGTCTTAATCTAATTGATTGCTCTGAGAATTCTGGCCACACTTGGAGGAATAAAAGCATCTCTAGACCTTTATCTGCAAGACTTGACAGATGTTATATAAATGTTAATAAGTTCCACGATTTCTGGCAGCATAAGTGTATTACAGATGCCTCTTTACAGGTTTCTGACCACCTCCCTCTTATTGTCCAGTTTGATAAAAACTCCCCCACTTATAAAGCTGGGTGGGTTCACTTAGATGCTTCCCTTCTGAGAATAAATATTGTGAAAGAAGGTACTAAAGATATTTTCATTAAGCATTTTTCTTCTGATTGCTCTCCTTTGGTTGCTTGGGAAAGAGCGATTAAAGAAATTCAAAAGTTATTTTACTTCTCCAAACTCCGGGCCAAGGAGGTTAGAAGACAAAGGAGAATGATGATTTTAAGAGAGATTGAGCATATTGAAAAAAGTAATTCTGATGAACCTTCTAGGAGATCTAACCTTAATGAGCTCCAGGATAGACTTAGATGGGAAGATTATATCTCTGCTAGAGGTGCTCTTGCTGCATCTAGAGAATTCTGGGCAGGTAAGGTTGACAGACCTAATAAAGCTATGTTTGATCTTTTGAAAAAGAAAAAAGTTAGAGATTTTGTCCCCCCCCTCAAGAAAAGGGATGGTGGGGTTACTTCTTCTTTGAAGGATAATTTACAAGAGGCTGTTGGTTTCTTTACAAATGTATTCTCTAGGCCTCCCAAGAGAGGGGAGAGCATCCAGAGAGCCAGGGCAGAAATTGCTTTGAAAAGGAAGAAAATGATTCCTACAGATCTGGCTTCTATCTTGGACCTGCCCCTCTCTGCGGGTGAGGTTAGAGAATCCATTAGTAAATTGAAGCCTGGCAAATCCCCTGGTCCTGATGGCATTCCTAATGAGTTTTTTCAAGAGCTTTCTGATTTCATTGTGCCCATAATTCTCTTGGTGTGGCAAGAGGCCACTAAAAGGGGTTCTCTTTCCACCTTTATCAATTCTGGTATTATTAAGTTAGTCCACAAGAAAGGTGAGAAGGATGACTTAAACAATTGGAGACCTATCTCTTGTCTGACTACTTTGTATAAAATCTTTGCTGCTTCCTTGGCCAAGAGACTGAGCAACATTATGGATAAGATTATTTTGCCTGAGCAGAAAGGGTTCATTAAAGGCAGGTACATCTTGGATGCTATTATTACCATCTGGGAAGGTATGGATTATGCCCAAGATATGAAGATTGATACTTTCCTGTTCAAAGTGGATTTTGACAAAGCCTACGACCGTATGGAATGGGACTTTATTCTTCAATCGCTCCACGACATTGGAGCGGGTAGAAAATTTATAAAGTATACTAACACTCTTTTTGGGAATGCTAATTCCAGAATAGCTATGAATGGTAGTCTTTTTGAACCCTTTCAGCTAGCTAGATCTGTTAGACAGGGTTGCCCCCTTGCCCCTCTTTTGTTTGCTATCACCAGTGATGCTCTTGGGTGGTTGATTAAGGATTGTATGCTGAATGGAGACATTAAAGGTCTGAATATCCCTAACTGCCCTTCCCCTCTTGGTCTTCAGATGTTTGCAGATGACACTAATATGATCACTTTGGCTGACAGTATTTCTGCTGAAAATTTCTTGAAGTGCCTTCAACTCTACTGTACTGCTAGTGGGTCCATTGTCAACCACATGAAAACTGGTTTCTATTCCTCTAATAAAGTTATTCCTGAATGTATAAAGGCTAATAAGTGTGACACCATTATGGAAGGATCGATTTTTAGACTCTTGGGAATTCCTATGGGATTTGGGGTTTCTCCAGAGCAGAGATGGAATTGGATTTATGACAAGTTTAGAGCCAAAGTGATTAAATGGATGCACTTTCAACAGACTCTCTCTCAAAGAGCTTTTGTCTTAAAGCATTATGTTCTGCCTGTTCTTACTTATTTCTTTGCCTGTTGGATGCCCTCTAAAAGACAGATTGCTCAGGTCATTGGATTGTCCAGAAGATTCTTATGGGGAGGGACTCCTCAATACAGAAAGTCAGCCAAAGTTGCTTGGAGTACCTGTTGTCTCAAAAAAGATGAGGGAGGTTTGGGTATTATGTGTCCTACTAAATTGGCCATTCAAATGGTTGGCAAGTGGATTCTTAGGGCTTCTAACTCTAATGATTACTGGGCAGCTCTCATTAAAAGGAATGTTTCTGAGTTTTCTGTTGCAGGATACAAAAGCTGGACCAACCTTAATTGGTGGGATGTCATCTCCTCTCCTCTCCAAGTCATTCCCAAGGGGAGTAAACTTCTCTGTTCTTTCTGGAAAGCCTGGAATGTTATCAAAAGCACTTATAAGCTTCCTGTGTATTTTTACAAAAATTCTTCTTTTATATTACAAAATTCTATATGGACAGGATGGTTTCATGAGCCTTATCCTTTTGAGCTTACTATCAGGATGAACAAGTGTAGGAAAGCGGGCTTTGACTCATGGAACTCTCTTTTTGATGGCAGGCAAGTTTGTGAAATTAACTTCATTCAAGGAATTGACACCTTGTCAGCTGCCTGTAAATAGGAACTGCTGAAGAAAAGGGCCAGGCTGATTGATAAATTGGAAGAATACAGCTACCAGAAAATTATTGGAGTTGCTGAAGTAGCTGGAGAAATTTACAAAAACTTCAAGCTAGCTGATCAAGAAGACAAAGAGGTCATAAACAAGCTTAATGCCAGGTGGAATGTCCAAAGGTGCAGATCACAATGGAAGTACAGGTTCAGGACTATCTGGGCTTTTGCTAACACCTCAAGGCAAGCTCACCTGCTGTGGCTAATTATCCACCAGGGAGTGTGGACAGGAAGCAGAGCCAGGAAGGCTAAAATTAGTGCAGGAAACTGCCCTTTTTGTGGTCAGCTTGAGGATCTCAGTCATCTTTTTGTCCACTGTAAAAATGCTCAAAAGTTTTGGTTTTACCTAAATTTGTATTGTACTACTGCTGGTCTTCCTCAACTTGGAGACAAAGAAATTTTGCTTGGGGAAAGTAAAGGCATGGATATCGCCCTTTGGCAGATGATCAGAGCCCATACTCTGTGGTTTATTTGGAAAAATAGGAACGAGAAAATCTTTTCTCACAATCCTCGTGATTTTTTGTACACTTGCAATTACGGTATCTTGAAGATTCTCCAACTCTGTAAATCCAGCATTTGTGATGCCTCAAATTGTAATTTTGACCAACATCACATTATGAGAGTGAACAGACCCAGTAGATGGAAGTCCTCCCTGCTTAAAAAGTACTCCCCAGCTAGGCTCTCCATGATTCAATTTTTGGAAGCCCTATTGACTTGAGTTTCTTGTGGGGCTAAGCCCCTCGTTGTAATACTTTTTTTTCTGCACTAATTTTATCTTTCCTGTTCTCTCAAAAAAAAAAAAAAAAAAAAAATCGGAGTCTCTCTTTGAGCTTTGTCCAATGGTACTGCAAAATTTGAACTTCAAACTCCTGCACGTACACCAGCTAGAGTGCACTGACACACTACCTCGCAAGGTGGGTGCTTAGAGCTGGCTTTAATCTTGTACAGTGCTCACTGCCATCTCCAGATAGAGATATTATATGCCTCCTTGACCTTATTTTCTCAGACGCTGTAAATTCCCAAATTTTAACTCTCGTTTCTTTGTCCTGCGCGAATCATTTCAGTGCTGAACTGAACGCTTGCTCACTGCTTGGATATACAATGCATTCCATGTCACAAATTGCCGTGATCAGTCTGCATCGACTATGCGTGCTTTTTGATGTACGTTTCCTTTTCAGCAGCCTCTGCGAGTCTGTAGTCCTCCAGAATTCTCAATCCTAAAGTCTGAAAGGTGAAGACGATAAGTGTCTGTCCATTGTCGATCTGGTCATCGCCAACTCTCGATTCTGGTTTTTCCTTCTTTTGGTCTCTGCTTTTGTCTCTCTAGAGCTTTTAAATTTGCGATTCCTTAACTTTTATGAGGGTTTCGAGAGAGAGTTGAACTCATCCACGGCTCAGCTTCCGGGTTTTTCTGTTCGTACTTTATGGCGAATATAGAGAGACTCCAGAACTCTTTTTTATCAACCAAGCTCTGGCTCTAACGTTGTAATTTGTAAGGCTATGAACTAGCGCTTCTGCCGAATCTGTACTCTGTAATCGTTAGACGTCCAGCGCCCGCAATATGCGCGGAAAAGCAATAGCTGCAAATGCAATATGCGCGGAAAAGGAATCTGATTATTTTGACAAATCATATTGCGGGGATTTTAGAGAGAGAGAGACAGTCTCTAGAAGGGTTTTATGATAGCTCATGGCCCGTACTAGAGAGAGACTACGTGAACTGAGCAGGTTCTGCAGCGTCTGCCACATTTGTGTGTGTGAGAGAGAAAGTAATCTGTAAGCGAATCCTCTACTGGGCTTTGGACAACAGCTAGCAGGTGCTTGTCTGTGCGAAGCTTCTGCTTTTTAGAGCATGGAAGTTTACAAGTCTCTTGGCCCCTGGGGCTGGAGTTCTGAGACCTGATTCTTCTGGGAGAGGAAGAGCCTATGCAGCGTGGCCCCGGGCCTCTTAGTTTTGCCCTTTACAACTTCTGTTACGCTTTTAGCAACATTCAATACCGCAAGCAAATTCTACATCTATAAGGCAGCTCTCACCAATCACCATCCTCGAGATATCCGAGATATAAAGTGAGCTCTAATCTAAGCGTAATTCCTTTTAGAAGAGTATGTGTTTTGGAGGAGAGGTCGTCCATTCTATCAGACGAGGGAGTTCGACAGAGTCTAGAGTTTCAGATCTTTGCTGCTGTATTTGCTCGAGGCGTGAACGGAAAGTGGAACGTATGTCGAATTATACATGAACTTCTCTTGACATTACTAACGAGTACTGTAAAAATCCGTCACATTTCAGAATGCCATTTTCTTCAGAAAGACTACTGGTCCACTACATAGCGGAGAAATTCTCTGCCTCATGACTTGCAAATTCTCTACTTTTTGATTTGTTCCCTAACATCCCCTAACTCTATCAAGAAAGCTGAAAACGTCGAAAGTTTGCTCCGGCTCAAGTTTCACTAGTAGCTATATTAAGATTCCTCCCCTTACCTTTTTCACAGAATTGGAATCGGCATCAAAAACATCATGAAGCAAACCTCCACGGTATATAAAGCTTTGAAGGAGCAGATCACGTAGCTCAACCTTGCTGCGCTCTTTACGTCTCATTTTTCAGCCAGAGTGTCGATTTGTGCTACCCATAGCAGCTGTCAACCACATGTTTTGTGAATCGATGTTAAGCTTGAAGGTGCTTGTAAAAACCCTTGACGTTTACACAAACGTTGTGGAAGATGAACCAAATTCCTGTGCGCATCATCAAAGCGCACGTGGTTAGCATTTTGAAGAGCCATCGTAGGAGGAACCATGCCTTTAACCAGATACGAAATCAGAAGTGAATACAGCCTTGCTAATCCAGATTTATACAGGGTTGCTGACAAAGATGATCCTGAGGGATTGCTTGAAGGAGTGGCTATGGCTGGTTTGGTTGGCATTATTCGGCAGCTCGGAGATCTAGCAGAGTAAGTATTCCAGTCTTCTGTATATACAGCCAACTAGTTGCTCGTGGACTTTTCCAGACAGTACCGACACAAGCTTATCAGTGTTGAGTAGTCTTCACTTCATGTTCTGTCCTTTCCATGATATTTTTTATGATTAGCCACATTAGAAAAATATCGAAGCTTTGCTCACTCAAACTTTCAATAGTAACTTTCATATGCAAACGATGTATTAATTTGGGAGGCTTCTTAGTCTCTGAATTTCCACAAGAGAATTAATCTATTTCTACAGAGCTTCATCTGGTTTGATTGTTGGGCTTACTCTCCTAAATGTGCAGCTGTCTGTGCAAGGTGATTGAGGGGCTGGAGATATTTCTGGTCTTGCATATTTGATCAAGTCATGCATTCGACAGCAGTGAGTTAAACTTTAACACTACGTTATGTACTTTCAAATGATAACATACCATTTGTTCACCAAAAGCCAAGTTTGTGATCATATGTGCGTTCAAAAACACAGATTGAAAAGGAGTGTGGAGGATAGCCTAGTTAAGGATGAAACTTTCCTTCTGGGATGAAGCACAAATTGTGACTGGCTGTTTGAAGATTTAACTAAGAATCAAAGCTGAAATGTAAAAATGATGAAAATTAAGTTACTAGTGTGGACCCTTTCAAAGGCACATAATCTGTAGCACTTTTCATGCTGGGATTCTTTTTGCAATACTGGATCTGAGAGTATTCTACGTAAAATCTGTTGCCATAAGCATGTATAAGGCCGATTGCGAATTCAACTGGGTGAGATTTAGCCTTTCCAAAGGTAAGACAGATGTTGGAAGTGGACTTCACTGTTGGCTCAATTATTTGGACAAATATGGTGGTTCTTTTAGTCTTATGGAAGTTTGATATACATTGCTTGTTAGAGCATGATGAAACTTCTTTTTTGTTTGCACTGAATTGAGTTTCTGTTTTCCCTTCCCTCTTCCAAAGAGAAGGCATTGAAGTATAGAAAATGTTTTTTTTTTTTTCCTTTAACCACATAAGGCTTGTACCTACACAACTTGTATCCATAAAATATTTGGAGAATGTCGAGTGCAATCTAAGATCTTGTGCACATGAATATGTAAACGAATCATCTTTTAGTCATAATCTTAAATTTTGATAGCTTAACTCTAATAAATTCAAGGTCCATGAACATCGCTGCATGGAGTGAGTAGTACGCATCATCGTCATGTGCTAGTTTTTTAATTGAATCTATTGCTCGATCCATAGCTTCATGTACGTTGCAATTGCATGGTTCCATAGAATCTACAATTTTAAGTAAGCGCACATGTGGTTGCACAATACTCACAATGTAATTGGCATTTTCTCACCAAGTTGCATTATTTACTAGTCTTTTTGAATTGCTTCCTATTGTAATAGAAGCCTCTTGCATTACTTTGAATTCATCACTCAATAGCAACCCTCTCTAATCATAATTGCACTTCATAACTAATTGAGCATGATGAAGTTCTATGCAAATCTTGTTTTAGAATATTTGGGCAAAGTAAGAGTAGATCTCTTGTTAAACTCATTCTTTACAGGGTATGGATGTTGATGAAGCTAACCAATGCATTTGCCTCATTACTTGAAGGCAAAGTATAATCCGAATTATCAATGACCTAGAGAATATTATTGAGATGATGACCGATGCAAAAGCAAATAGTGATATGAGGATACAAGTTTCAGGTCTTGCACTTGTTGCCTAATTGCTGGCTCCCCATATGCTACTATGGTGACAATGTTTGATGGACTTACAATTTCTATGGCACTTGCCTGCTTAGGAACAAGGGCATCAGCTTATTTTCTTGTCTAAGATGAATAACGTGATTTAGATGAAGTACACCTCACCTCGAGAGTATGACGACCCCATGGATAGATTGCCATTAAACATCACTACATCAGCTTATTTTCTTTTCTAAGACGAACAATGTGATTTAGATGAAGTACGCCTCACCTCGAGAGTACTGACGACCCCGTGGATAGATTGCCTTTAAATATCACTCCATCTGCCCAAGAGTGAAGATGCTCCATTTCTTTCCCTTGGTTTTCTAATGCTCTCACATGCTTCTTCGACAAGCTTCTTCTCTTTCTCCAATAAGCTAATGTGAAAACTCTCTCTAGAGGGAGGCGCATAATGTGGTTGATTTTCCTCTTTTTTTTCATGATTTCTTTGAAGTACAAGACTTGTGAACAAAGGGAGATAAATAATCAAGCACATTTAAAATACGAAAAATCTCAAGTTTCAAATTCATGAGAGTTGGAAGTTAAGTCATGGCTACTTATCAAATGACATTGAAAGGTACGTGCCCATGGTAGAAAAAGATGCCATGGCCATGTCAACCTCTTCCTTAAATATGGGATTCCATTATATCATCAAGAGTTTGTTGGTGATGTTCATGTCCATATGGCATGGAGCTTGCACTTGCCATTTCTGATGGCCTGGAATTGGAATGAGAGGCTGCACATGATGAAGATGATGCCTTGGAAGTGGAGATACGCTCTTACAAATGATTCCAGATGGATGGAAGGGCAACAAACATCCATTTGAGCATCATTGATGACAAGCCTATTGAGAAGTTTTTGTTTCTTCTTTGAGGTCATTGCACTACAAAATCTTACTTCATTGTCGGGTCCATAAAGAAGATGGACAACTACTTTGTTTCCACTAGTCTTCTTGTATCCACATATTTTGCGTGTCCATGGTTTTGAACCACATGCTTCTTCGTGGGACATGCGAGAATCCACCTCTTTTCACTGACCATTTGGCTATGGCCTTCCTTCTCTTGTACATTTATGAAGAAGCCATAATTGTGGAAGACTCTAGAGGGATTCTCCTACACTCCAAAGGGAAGAGAGGCTTGAGCATAAAGGATTGAGATAAAGTCATATGGGGACAATGACATGTGTCCAGGATGGTGATGACCTTGGGTTGGTGATGTAGCTTGGGGCTTTTTGAGGATGGGTAGTGAGGACCATTCTTTTGCATATTGCAAATGGAAACCATGTATAATGATTTTACTAGCATGTGAGAACACATATCTTCAAAGTTTTTTCAAAGAAGATATTTTTGTGAAGCATTTCACAAGATTATAACATTTTTCAACCAAAAAGTGCTTGATTATCTAGACTCTTTCATAT
Source organism: Ceratopteris richardii (assembly GCA_020310875.1). Taxonomy (NCBI): domain Eukaryota; kingdom Viridiplantae; phylum Streptophyta; class Polypodiopsida; order Polypodiales; family Pteridaceae; genus Ceratopteris; species Ceratopteris richardii. The sequence continues at coordinate 71,569,897 of CM035422.1, forward strand.
TAAAAAGAGAAATAGACTCAATGAAGCACATTGAAGAATATGGTACTCATTTTTTTCTTTAAAATGAAATAAATAAATCATTTAGAAACATTAGATACTTTACCATTTGAACATCATATTCCTATAGTAATTAAGAGTATGCATGCCTTATGCATGTGAATCATGACATGGAACATGTCAAGACAGAAATTTAAATGTGGAAGTTTGTAAGTAGATAATATTCGATATATGATTTGGAACAAATAATTTCTTCTTTAGTTAGGAAAGTTTTCTCTTTTAAACTGAACAAAAATAGATGTAAGGCGTTGGTTTTAGGCCTACAATTAAAATATATAGAGAGAGAGGAAATAGAGACGTGATATAGAGAAGACTGCGCATGAAAGATATGCATGGAGCAAAGCTCCAAATATATTCCATACATTCCATGATTAAAGTTACGAGATAGCATTGAAAGTACACAACAAAATGAAAAGCTGTCCAATAACTCCGATATCTCGAAAGCTGAAGATGATCTCCTCCAATAATAGATAAGAGTCAAGCTTCTCCACAGTTTTTTGAAGATGAAGCAAGGCAGTCCAGTGAGTTCGGTGCGTTCAGTTCGGTGCACGTAAGGTGCGAGGACCGAATGGTATCCAAAGGTAAGGTGCGTAAGGTGCGTCGTTACAAATACACGTAAATTCATAAGAATCTAAGATATAATATATACATATATATTATGCATATTGAAAGTTAAGACTTACAAATAACAATCACAACCATAATCCTTTAATGAAGTGGGAACCAAGTGGCATAAAACACAATATATTCGAAGGAGAAAATTATGATCTCTGATAAATCATAAATATGAAGTGAGAAACCTTGTAACATGAGGACTCTAGCCTCTAAGCTCTTAACCTCTTAGGTAATAAGCTAAGGGCTCTCTCTCTCTCTCTCGACACTAGGTAGTAAGAGAAGGCAATCTTGAATCCACTCTCGGACTGAGAATGGGTATGTGTGTGGGGCTGAGGTGAATGGCTGAAAGGCAGGGCCAAGGCTGAGGGGAAGTCAATGGGGCTGAGGCTTGAGCTATGGAAGATTCAAGTGTGTCAATGGGCTTAGTAATGAGCTATGGAATGTTGAAACCCTTGAGATGCCTGTTGCTCAAAGCTAGGTTAAAACTTAACATTCAAAATCGAATTTTAAAATTCATGCATGTAACCACGAATTTATCGAATTGAATGGCACCGAACGCACCGAACGCAAAAAAAATCCGGTTCACCGCACCGAATCTGCTATGAGATGAAGAAAGCACAATTCCACCTCTCAAAGTTGAAGGGAACACTTTCTCCAAGCCTAGCTCATGAAGAGCTCCAAGAAAATGATGATACAAGTGCTAGTAACAAGGTCTTTTTATAGGTTTATAGGGAATATTGAATGAAGCAAAAAGCTAATGCGAAAGCCTTAATTAGGGTTTTCGTATTTTTCGAGAACCCTAAAATAAAGCACTTGTGTGCTTTTTTATGTGCCACATGGCGTGAATACAAGCCATTGGATCTTGTTTTCAAGTTTTAATAGGATGTTGACATGTGTCACACTTGCTTTTCTCATTATAAGTCTTGTGCATACTTACCTTAGAAAATAGGGTTTTAATTTTGACCATATTTTTGGTGCCAAACACACAAGTTTTATATATGGTTGAATACCTCGTATTGAGTACTATCACATTCATATTGGTTACCCGTGATGTTTTTGTGGAAGATGCAATTCAGCCATTACTTTCATGTACTAAGGAGACATCAATTAGCTTCAAAGATGTGTATGACACTTAAGATGTGTATGACACTTAAGATGTGTATGACACTTAAGATGTGTATGACACTTTGCTGCCTCTTTGTGGACAACCAAGTGCTCCTCCAAATGAGGCAATTTCTCAACGTTTACAGGTTCCACATGATGATGCAAATCATTCCATTTTTTATGCAGATTTACATGATGCACTTGTTGATGAGAGGGCTTATATGGAGGAGGCAAAAACTATGCCTAAATGGTTGGTGCACACTTTGCGAGATAGCAAATTAGATGCACCTTTGCTATATCGTACTCGTCCAGGATCTCATAATGCTTCTTTGCATCAGATTGCCATGGAATGGCTGCGTCTAGTCTCTGTGATGAGAATATTCAATCTCTCATATGAGCAGGTATGTGCATTGCCATGGTGTCAAGCATTGGTACATTCAATATTGTGTGTTGTGCTCCAAGCTTCTTCTTCTTCTTCCTTGTGTTGTTCATGTGCTTCCATAGACCTCAATTTCAACAAAGAAAGCACAATTCCACCTCTCCAAGTTGAAGGAAACACCTTCTCCAAGCCTAATTGATGAAGAGCTCCAAGAAAGTGATGATACAATTGCTAGTAACACATTCTTTTCAGTGCGAATACTCAACAAAGCAAAAAGCTAGAACAAAAATCTTAATAAGGGTTTTCATTTTTTTTAGGAACCTTAAAATAAAGCACTCGTGAGTTTTTTTACGTGCCACATGGCATGAATACAAGGCATTGGATCGTGTTTTCAAGTTTTGATAGGATGGTGACATGTGTCATACTTGCTTTTCACATTATAAAGTGTTTTTCATACTTAACTCAGAAATTAAGTTAGAATTTTGACCATGATTTTGAATAGTCTGATTTTTAGTAAAGCAGTTAATGATAAACTGCCTTTGTATGAGTTTGCAGCCATCCACATGCATGTAGTCATGCTCTGCTGGTTCTGAGAAGTTCAGACATTTTATTTCTTGATTTTCATGAGAATGATTTTCTTTCTCTTATACTTCATCTGGTTGATTTGTTTGGATTGGTTTCTAGATTTGCAGCAGAGATATTTTATGATCTGCATGAAGATTTGTTGGCAACTGCAAGTAGAGGGCATGAAATAGCAATGCGTGTTCGCCAGCTTGAAAAGGAGGTTCCATTGATAGAGAAGAAGATGATTATGAATGCTGATCCTCTCATCTTTATGTATGACTCAGGTATTCTGATAAGCTCCAAATATTTACACTTGTCAACTTTCAGATCATATTCCATAGACAATTCTGTGACTTGCATTATTGACTGTCAGGAATGAAATGGCATGTTCATATACACGATGAACAGAATCATTTTACTCAAGGAGATCTTCCACGATTCATTCGAGGTGGATATGAAATTTGCAGGAGTCCTCCAAGA